>JAOWBL010003940.1:19086-48273 GCA_028564865.1 Zenarchopterus dispar | reverse complement strand
CTATCTATCTATCTATCTATCTATCTATCTATCTATCTATCTATCTATCTATCTATCTATCTATCTATCTGTCTCTGGACGGTCAACTCTGAGGCTTGTGAAGCACCAATGACTTCAGGATTTATGGTGTGTCTCAGTAACCTCCAGGGTCAGGACTGGAAATGACGGCACAACCAAATTCAACACTTCCCAGATGCAGAGTTGGAACTGACGTGGATGCCCTTACACCATGAACTTCTTCAAACATACAAACATAAGACCAGCTGTTGCAGCTGCTGGCTATTGTTAATTTTATCTTTATTTGTATTTCACAAATTTTCTGACTGCATGGGCCTAAATGAGGGTCAGAGCTAGCAAATAGTGTACACGGAAAGAAACACATTTTATTTTGTTGAGAAACAAGATGTTATTCCACTGTGGCTGCTTTGGGAAGTTGTAACGGAGGCGTAAAAGAGGTGACACGGGGGCAAAATCAATACCGTGAGATTGCAGAGAGGCCTAACGAGAGGACGGCAGCGAACCTTACACAGACAACAAAATCAGACCCCAGATGATGGCAGATGTTCAGCTGTTGCATAACTAAATCTTTCTGTTAGCTTTTATTTAGCAGTGACTAAATAAAGCAGTCGGGGACTGTCCTCCATAAGACTTTGTGAACACAAACACTCCACTGGGAAGGAAGTATTGTGCCTTGGTGGGTCTGAGTGAATGCACAACTAGAGAGTGGAGGTGCGACAGGCTTGGCTTTATGCTGCAATCCCTGTGTGAAAGTGGTGACTGAATCAGTCATTCTTTTCTTTTCTTGTTTTTTTTTAGAAAAGAAAATCTTAGTTAGATGTAGCCAGCTAACAACCCACCAGTCCACCAAGCCACCAGCAGAAGAGTCTTAACTTGACCAGTTAGAATAACGACCAACTAACTGGTACCCGGTTGGGCAGAACTGCTATAGATCAAGCATTCCAGTTCAACAAACCAACAAACTCCACCAACAGTAAGGGCAGCCGTTATCATTTCTAAACACAGCACTTTAGCTTTAGCTGTTCAAGCCAGTTCCTGTAATGCACAAGGTGCACCTGAGGCTGTGGTGATCAAGTTTAGCATTGTTAAATTATAAAGCATAAACGGCAGCTCCTCAGCAGCTGACTCTCTTTGTGGGTTCTGATGCAGTCAGCCCTGCAGTCCTGGTGCAGCAGTGACAACAGGCAGTACCTTTTTTTCCCCCCACACTTCAGAAAATCAATTTGCCTAATCTTCACAGGGCTTAAGCCCAAGGATAGAAATGCAAAGGACCACAGCCTGGAGGGAGCCTTTGGTTCCATGTGAAAAGTCACTGTGACTTACAGCTCAGGGAACTTTGAGTCAAAATTTGGTAAAACTTTCCCTAAGATCACCTCTCAATCTAAGTAAAGACATAAAGTATGAAGGAATAAGTTAGCCATCATTTATAGAAATGACTAAAGGTCAGTACCACTCCATGCGGTCTGCGTCACAGTTGCAGTAGTGCTGTGGATCAACACAATCGCCCTGCAGACCACAGGCACACTGCTGGCTGCCTGGATGAGCTCCTCCCCAGTAGGTCTGGACCCGACCGGAGTCTGGACCACCGAGCCACCAGCTGAATGGAGAGCCCTCTAAACAAAACACACACAAGAACAGAAAAAGACACAACCTTCGCTTTAGCTGACAGATCAACCACACTTTCTCCTCTTCTTCATTTTACCTCAAAAGTGTTAACAGAACAAAAGTGCAACGTAGAGGGCCCGTTTAAAGTTAAAAGCTCAACTCAACTCAACTTGTAGCGACTCTGAGATTATAAGTTTACATTTAATTGTAAATTCAATGTTTCCTGATTTAATTATGATTTTTTTGATCTTTTGTTATTAAATTATAAATCATTTCAGTATAAATCTAATATTAGGCCAAAAGCTGCACTGAAGAAGATACATTTATTGTGTATGAGCAGAAAAATGTGTGAAATAAAAACATGCTGCTTTTTCACCTATTTAAAACATACTTGCATTACGCATTAGTTATAATATTTTGGATCTGTTGCTGCCCTTCTTTTACAGTTTGTGAACGAGATGGGGTGGTAGATCCAGTATTCCAGGACTTTGGTGTAAATTGCACAAACTGCGGCGTACAGTTCTCCCACTGTCTTGATGCAGGTGAAAATAGAAAAATAATTATATGTAACATTTATGTAAACAATTATATAACAAGGATATTGGACTTTTCGGCTTTACCACTTCCTGCCTCATAGTTTTACTTCATTGCAAACACTCTTCCAATTAAATTATTCCCCCTGAAAAAATCTATGCCCTAAAATTAAGAGGCTGTAACAGTTTGTGGTCTTGACAGTCTGTTTTTGATTATAAATCCAATCTGACTCAATCCAAGTCAAAAGAAATAAACCAAAAAGACAGGTGAAGGTTTTGAAAGGATTTCTTTGCACCATCAACAAACATGTTTATAGTGAACCAATAGAACAAAAGTGGTGTCTTTAGAAATGCTGTGAGATGTAGCTGGAAGAAAATAGCCAACAGTCGTATTAAAGACCCCCATCCCTCTGCCTGCCACAATGAAGCCAGCATTTGGAGCAGGGATATGTCTTCCAACTCCTTACCCTGACACTGGACGTATTCTTTTCATACAGGAAACAATGACAGAATCTACTGAAAAGTGGATTCCTGAGCATGTAAGATGTGCAGGAAGGTGATTTGAAATATTGCTGCTGAGTCAGCGCTTCTTTATTTTCCCAGCGAGCATCAGAGGGTTGATAATGGAACTTGTATATCTCGTCTCATTCCTCCTCTTCTATTGTTTTCACATTCTTCATCCATCATTTTATTACCTGCCACAAATTTTGCTCTTTTTAGCTGTACGGAATTAAAAAAAAACTTTGAGAAGTCGAACCGACAATCGATTCAGTTTTTGCAGACTTAACTTTTTCATAGATATTTGTTGACATGAAAATACTTTATTCTCTTGTATAACTTATAAGCCCACTAAAGAGGAAGTATGGCTGGTCCATCCATCCATCCATGTTCTATCACTTATCCAGGGTCGGGTCCTGGGGGCAGTAACCTAAACAGAGAAACGTGGACTTCCCTCTGCTCATCCACTTTGTCCAGCTCATCCGGGGTGATTCCAAGGCGTTTCCAGGCCAACGGAGACTTGTGACGGAGGTGAGAGTAGGAACGCAGAAATAAAGACCATCTTTCGTCTCAGCTCCTTCTTCACTGGACTAATGCAGAGTCCACAGTACACCAATCTGCCTGTCAATTCTCCCCACTCCATCCTTTTCCTCACTCGCTAACTTAAACTCCTCCACTCAGGGCAAGATCTGATCCCTGACCCGGAGAAGGCACGCCACCTTTTTTTTGGCTGAGGACCACAGTCTCAGGAGTGGCTGATTCTCATCCCAGCTGCTTCACATTTGGCTGTGACCCACCTGATGAAGTCAACAGAACCACATCATCTGCAAAAAGCGGAGGCCCATTTATGAGGTCACCAACCCAGATTCCATCCACTCCTCGGCTGCAACTAGAAATCCTGTCCATAAAAGTAATGAACAGAATCGGTGGCAAAGGGCAGCCCTGGCGGAGTCCAACCCTCACCAGAAACGAATCCTGCTTCCTGTTGGCAAAACAAGATCCGGCTCTGACACCGGATCTACATGGGTTAGTACAAAACAGTTTATTTTGCATTTGCTGATTTGCTTATTCTTTCCTACAAAAAAACCCGTGTTGGTCCCAGCACACCTCACTGGGCTCAAACAAGACGCTCCTTGTATACGAATTGAACTTGTTTGATTTTGTCTTTTCACACTCGCTATGATGCTTGTGTACAGACTTTTACACTACACGCTCTTCATTTCAGTTCTGCTAAGACAAAGTCAGAGAAAATTGGCGATCAAAGTATTTTAATTTTAATTCTGTTTACTCGTTAACATAGTTCTTTAGTTAAGCTCTTACTTAAGGCAAGCTGAAAAAAAGGAATAAAGAAAACATTTTTCCCTAAAATAAGATTAAGAGGATAAAGGGATTAAGATCAGCTAAAATATTCAGATAGTTAGATCTACCTTTGAGTTCTCAAGATATAATAACCACAAACTGAAAATACGTTTTCATCATAAACCACCAATCATATTTCCTAAAGATGAAAATCTACGGTTTTTACTCTTCTTTAGTCTTTTAAAGATTTTTTGGTGGAGAATAACACAAATTTGACCTCTGTTTTGACAGGAAAAACTGTGAAAAATTGAGCAAATTAAAGCTAATAACTCAGCAGACTTCAGATTTAAGTAGTAGAATGAGGACATGCCACATTCCTCCAGGGGTCTATTTAATGTTTCTAGCTCGAGATATACTGTGACATACTTTAGCTTTGAGAGCGTTAGTGTGTGTGTTAGTGTGTGACTTCTGCTGATATAATGATCAGATTGAACTGAGGCAGCTTCGTATAAAGACTCCTGTCAAGTTGCACACATTTTATATTGTATGTGAGCAACAATGGTTGAGGAACATCTTTAGAGAAAGATAACCTTTTTCATTTCTGTCTTGAAAAATATCAAATCATTTTGCCAGGTGGATGAAAAAACAGGAAATCGAAAGGACAGAAAGGTGAGCCTCAAATACATTACTTAGTGGACGCAGTAAGTCTTCAGATAAACCGATTTTATAGTTTCCTTGATGGAACTTTATGATCATATGTATTGAAAATGAGCTGCCACAAAGAAGAAAATGGAATCAACTTTGGGAGAGGTAGCCAGGGTTAGACACAACTGATCTAAAATTCTTACAATAAAAATGGAGAACCTGTGATGCATGTCAGCCTTGACTGGGAAGTCGTGTTGTCTCAGTTCTGGTCACCACGTGGTGCAGACACGACAAATGCTGCATTTATTGAGCCTCTGAAGTGGTAAGCAAGAACCTTAAACCAAACCTTAAATCAAATCCTTTGCAAAGCACAACAAAACTGATGCAGAAAGCAGAAAAAATGTGGGTTATGAAGGTAGAAGCTGGGGAACTATACAGACCCCCACTCAAGCAACCTTTATTTGTCCAGTCTCAGTCATATGACCACCACGCCAAGTCAAACGCAATTACTACCTTGAGTGTTGAGGAGGCGGGACCTCCTGCAGTGGTAGGACAGCTCCTGTTGGCAGTGCTCCGACTGGTTGATGGCGGCCAACAGCTGCGCCTCCTCAGACATGTAGTCGAAGTGAACTAAATGCTGGTTAACACCTGGAGATGGTCGCACTCTGGTCAGTTCTGTGTTGTTGTGCTGGATCACCATCCATGTGTTCTCCTCTGTCATAATACAGAAAATATACAGCTAATATCAACAACATAATCACTATATAATTTCTGTCTGATTTCAAAGAAAATTCCACTGAATTATATACTCATACATGAAGAAATGAGAAAATATGCTTAGGAGTGCCTGATGCTGAGTGAATGAATCATAGTTTGAATAAAGGAATTTAATTTAAAAGTATGTACATCTCCAACATTCAGAACTTGGACTGATGATGGGAGGAGGAGTGTCTGTGTCACCTGTCATGTTGCAGTAAACCAGCTGAGGTCTGATCGGTCCGCTGCCGTCCACATCGATATGAAAATATCCTGACGTCCTGCCATTGTGTTTGTACGCTTCACAGGACTGCTCGTACACAGCTGGGGGGAAAATAATGAGTTCTGCATCAGTGTGCCAGCACACAGAAACTGGGAGAGGAGAAGATTACAGGTGCCGCTTCAAATGTATATAACAGAGCTGAATCAATGTGTCATAATCGGAGTAAAGAAAACAAGCTGGAGTTGTATTTCTGCAGAAGTGTCCATGAACAAAAGATTAATTCAACAAGGTTGACAGTAATGACTGATGTGGAAACACAAAACAAGCCTGCCTCTTCCACTCTGCCTCGCTGAGTCTTCCTCCCTTCATCTTTGTCTCACAGAAACACCGGGGCATCCTCAAACATCGACCACCGCCAAATCAAACTCAGGCTGAAAGGTTCCCACATCTCATCTGTTTAGCTCTTCTTTCTCCACTACTGAGGGGCATTTTATTCAACATATCTCCTCTGTGTCATTAGACAACCGTTTTCACAGATCAAAACAAGACCAGAGGTCAACTTGGTGTGAAACTCTTGGCTTTGAGCCTCGCAGATTTCCCTCGCAGGTGAGCTCACAGCCCACCTTCCTCCCGCAGCTTAGTTTCTTTCTTTCTTTGATTTTTGGGAGGTGTTTTGGCATTTTAGTCACAGCTATAGCCACCGCTGCAGTTGTGTTAACCTCTGCCACATCAGCTACACAGACAGGTTTTCATAAAATTGGAACTGGCTTCCAAGAAAAATAAAAGGATATGGATGTCAGAGGCTCCACTGATGCAATAAAGACTTACTGGTCAAGATGATCATGCCCGTCATGAAGACACTGTTACTGTGTCTCCCTTCAGATGAGTAACGGCCCCTAATTTAAAGGCAGAACCTTGAGTTATAAAAAGTAGATTCATAGATGTCTGTACCAATTTTAAATGAAATACCCTTGTTGAACATAAAGTGCATAATGCATTTAAAGATACACTCTGCCGTCACTTTATCAGATACACCTGTCTAGAACTTGGTTGAACTTCCTTTTGACTGTCTTAATCTTTCATGACATGAATCCAACAAGGGGCTACAAACATTCTTCAGAGACCTTGCTCCACACTGACGTAATAGCATCACAAAGAAGCTGCATATTTGTCAACTCTGCTTCCGTCATGTGAATCTCCTGCTCCATCACATCCCAAAGGTGCTCTATCAGATTGAGATCTACTGTGGGGGTTCATTTGAATTTACTGATCTAATGATGATTTGACCTTAGTGATGGTGTTAATTCCTGCTGGCTGTAGCCATCAGAAGATGAATATCTTGTAATTATCTGCCTTAGTTAGTAATGATACCCAGGTAGGCTGTAGTGTTTAAATAATGCTAAGCTGATGGTAACCCAGCCAGTATCTGAATATCCTATCTGGATTAAAAGTGAACTACTTGGGCACAAAGTGGGTTTGAAATGACAAAGTGGCATAGGTCCCATATGGTTTCAGCTTTATGAGCTCCGAATGAGATGCATATATGGGCCAGATAGATGGGACCTGTGAGGGATAAAAGTGGACTAAATGCACATAGACTAATAAAGGGGGGCTGAGGTGTGGGGGGGGGGGTTGTAAGGGTTCAATGTAATTTTACTAACAAGTGTCCCATAACTGAAAATGAAGCAGCTGCAGCCTACCTAAAAGTCAGGCCGTTCCCACTCAGAGTCCATATGGGTAAAAAACAGGAAGGGCCACAATGGGACATACAGACAAACCCACATGAGAGCCATTTTGAGGACTGCTTTCACCTACTATGTGGTCCACATATAAATGCTGGCTTGAGTCTCCAAAAATGTACACACCAACATTACACCACCATCACCCGGGGCAGTGTGGGTCTACGGTTTCATGTTTTTATGTTAAATTCTGATCTTAACATCCAAATGTGGCAGCAGGAATCAAGTCTCACCACACCAAGGAACGTTTTCCCACTCCTCTAATGTCCAGTTTTCAGCTGAGTGGCACTTTGTACATGTGAGCTAAAAAGGAGTCGGTTCTGCATTCCTTGCTAGTAACGAGTGATTACTCGGGTTGCCGATGCTCTTAAAATCATCCAAAACTACTCTGAAGCCTGGCATCTACAAGAGCTCTTTCCCAGAAACCTGCAGCTCACTGGTTTTTTCTCTGAAACCGTTTTCTGTAAGCATTGGAGGTTGTTGTGTGCAAAATGCCAGTTTTGGAAATGCAACGTCATGTTCAACGTCACATTTCCTCTCAAATCTGATGCTTGCTTTTAACTTCAGCCTCTTCTACTGACCATGTGTATAAACCCAAATGCATGGAGCTGCTACCAAATGTTTGGTTGATTAGATATGAGCCTTGAGAACACTTGAATAGATATACCAAATAAGGTGACTGTTGGGCCTACTTTTATCAAGTCTGTGCTTTCACGTACACCACGTTATGACTCAGAAGTAAACAGTTTTCACCCCCCCTGAACCGTCTGTGTATCTGGCTCTTTCTGAGGATTTACCCAGAACAGATTTCAAAATTCTGGTCTTGATGATCCAAGCCACAGTAATCGATCTTCAAGCTCACCTCAGGCAGCTCTGCTGGAAGCATCTCGCTGTAAAAAGAGAGTTTTATCTCCCACTGTTGCCAACTGCATGCTCAAAGGGAACAAATTAGGTTTTCACTCCGAAAACTATGTTGTGATGCCCTTGTTTGTGTGGCAATAATCCCATGTTTTTAGACATCTTTTATGCGGATTAAAAAAAAGGCCTGACAGTAATAATCATAATCAGTGTTTTATCTATCTTAGCTTCTCTGTCTTTTCGGCCTCCCACTTCATCATTCAGGAACATCCTAAATCAGCTCACTGCATTTGCATCTCATCTGGCTCATTTCAGCTCTTCCCTCTCTTTGTCCTTTCCTGATGTTTCCTGGTGGTAATGGGGTGATTTTCTGTCACGTGACTCACAGCTGTGGCAGGTCGCTCCGCTGTAGCCGCTGTCAGAGCAGTTACACTGGAAGGCGGTCCAGGACTGACTGCAGAGACCGCCGTGTTCACAGCGACTGGGCGAACACCTGACAGATGCAGAATGACGGAGAACAACATGAGTGAGTTTTCAGAAAGAATCGTCGAAGCTCTGGAGACAAGTCTTCTTGATCTGCAGCCAGCGAAGTTTCACAAAGAACGCTGCAAACATCAAACGCCTCCTTCATCCCTAAAACATCAAGGGGTGTCAACATTTTATGTGTAAAAACCAGGCAGATTTTAACTGATACACTTGTGTCCATGTCTAAATTAAAGATATACCTCCAGATTTTGAAATAACGCCCACCAGTTCATTTAAGCCTTGGTGATTTTGTGTTTTGCAGCAACACTTTTAATGCTTATTTCAAATGCAAAAGCATACAGTAGTGACAAAATGTTATTTGCAGAGTCATAAGCTTAGTTTTGCTTTTTTTTTTTTTTTGTAGATGCTGCTTTAGTACTCTTTTACCCTGTTTTTCTATGTTTCTATGATATACTGTTGGAAATTTATAAGCATTTCAAAAGCTTTAATTGGCAAATACAACAAATCAATACCAAAAGTTTTTATATTCTGTGCTGACTCTTCTTCTTCAGAACTTCTCAAATTCATTCTGGTATGCTGGATATAATTTTTGGCCATATCAGCCTAACTTTTAGACTGTGGGAGTAAACTGGAGAAAAACCACAACAGGTGTCTATGTATGTGGCCCTGCGATGGACTGGCGACCTGTCCAGGGTGTCCCCCTGCCTCTCGCCTGTGATGGGCTGGGATTGGCTCCAGCAGACCCCTGTGACCCAGAAATAGATTACACGGGTCTAGAAAATGGATGGAAAACCACAAAAGGGAGACGCCACAAAGAAATGCCCCAGTGGGGATCAAACCACGCATCTTTGAGCTGGGAGAAAGCAGAGTGAACCAGCAAGCTTGCTGTATTACTGGAGTGAGAGGGTCATAATTTGAATTTTTCAAATGATGGTTGATCTCAGGATTTTTCAGTATGTGCACTGCCTTCACCACCCTTGAAATTATGCAAATTAGTATAGCAAAGAGTAAAATGTGACTAATGGAAATATGCGTGATGTTCACCTCCCTAGAAATATTACAACATACAAGGTTGATGTTGACCATAATAAATGTGATTGATGCACTTGGTGACATTTTAATTCCCTCTAAGTTTATTCATCTGCTTTTTCTTCATCGCTTTTAAGCAGCAAAGGAAGACAGATTAATGTAACGTCTGTAAAGATAACTTTATTTGTACATTTGCTGTCTGAGCTACGTAAAGCAAGGAAACAAAAGGAAGCTCAGTACTGTCAGATGCAACACAGCAGAAAAACACAACGCCACCTAGTGTTTGGTGGTATATTTACAGAGTGACGCTGCAATGCTTGCCTTGGCCCTCATGCCAAAAGAGAGTATTCTGATTATACTTGTATGACCTACACTGAAAAAGTGATGTTTAAAAAAAAAGGTAGAATAGCTAAATAATGTCCTCCTATATTTTGAAAAAAAATATAGCACACCAAACAACCCCACGCAGACATAACAACACGTCATCCAATGCCATCATTTCACTGATGGGTTTTTATTCAATTGTATCTATTTCCAAATATCACTTAAGTTTTGTGCCAAAACAGTAATGAAAATCTGTTTTTTATTAGCATGATACAAAATTCAAGGTATCGTTCACCTTCAATATGCTAATAACTGATTTTCCTGATTTTTCCAAGTGTTGAAAGGGGAGTTCATTGGAGAAAAAAAATCAACATTATTGTGTTTTCCAATTTAGTTTTTCCTGAAGAATTTCAGTCTTAAAGGAGAAAAGGGACTTCTTTATTATCCTTTTTGACTTCATCCTGATAAGGAAATAGTCCATGCAGCTGTCGGGGACTCGCTGTATCTCTGTCATCTAGGTTCTTCATAGTGCAGTTACTATTTTTAACCACAGCTTTGCTCTGGGATCATTTTGATGCACCACAATGACAGCTGTGTGTATATCTGAAGGTAAACATCTGTAACATTTGAAGACAATTTTCAGCTGTCATCCTTTTGTAACACTGAGTCTGCTTTTTTTGTATGACAGATGGGTTTCAGCTGAGTTGTTTATAGTTGTTTATACTTTCTGGGTCAAAATACTACTGAAATGGGGGTTTTGTGATTGTGTAAAACTTTATGTAAACTATGTTCTTTATCATATGTTTAACTGAATCTTCACTTTAGACAACAACATGGAAACATTGTGAACCACAATTATGAAACTTAAATATCAAAGATGAATATTTTTCGTATCAAAATATCATCCATCTATTTTCTATACCCGCTGAATCCATCTACAGAGTCACGGGGGTCTGCTCCATCGCAGGTCAAAATATCAGTTTGAGTTTAATAATAAAGATGTGATCACTTTTAGGACGTCAGATGTTGCTCTTGTAGTCTGCTGTCTCTACTAATGGCAAAAAAAAAAGTTATTGCAACTTTGTTTCGGTCACCTTTTGTGATAAATGCACACCGACTTACGGTATTATGTCACACACCCAGAAAAATAAAACTAAGTGACAGAGCTGCAGAGGACATCATGGCAGAGGCGACTAAGAGACTCAAGAAAGTAATAACGAAGGAGAAAACAAGACAGTGAGCGAGCAAGAGAACAGATGAGAGTAAATCTTACAAAGTGCCATAAAAGTGACTTAACCTGCGGAGCAAGAAGTTCCAAACGTTCCCTGGCATCACTGTGAAAACCTTTTTGGCTATGGCTGTAACATGTACTGGTTAAAGTATTTGCTTGGCAAAAAACAAGAATCTGACTATCACTACAAGCCAGACGCGATGAGGAAAGCAACGTTTCTCTCGCTGATTCATACACAAAGAATTTCAACTTCTATTCTAATTTTTTTTTTTTTTTTAAATGTACCACAAATACGCCTTCGGGCTATTTTTGAAATAATGATATATGTCTCTTTTATTTATGAACATGTGAAAATAAATGCCACGCTCTTTAAGTTCTAAGTTGTTATCTATTAAGACTTAATAACCTTCTAGTTCAGCCTTCTAAATAACTATGACCTTGATCGTGAAAAAACAAACAAAAAAAAAAAAACCCACACACATTATGTCACGTCATTCTGAGGTAAAGCCAGACAGAGGACAACAGGAGACAATGAACAACTGAATTTTTTTTATCCCCCCTGGTTGCTGTCCATCTGTTTCAAGAGCGGCTCCAGGTGGTTTCACACAAACAGGTGACACTGACACGTCACAGGTCGGTGAACACACACGTGAACACACACACACACACATACATACAGTTTTATCTCTTTGGGAGAAAAGTCTGGCAGCATGTATATGCATGTATGAGGATATATATATACAAATACACATATATGCAGTGAGTACTGTTTATACATTTTTTACGTCAGTGTGTGCACAATTCAGTGAGCATGTTTACTCAAATAAATGTATGTGACAGTGTTTCACTGTGTATTCCTCTAAACCCAAGCAAAGAAGGCAGATAACTGCGCAGAATCTGCAACTATTTATTTTTTAGATAAAAAGCCAAACTCAGCAAGCCTGTCAAACTGCTATGGTGTGATTTTTTCTTCTTTTTTCATCCATTTATCTCTGTAGTCCTTTAATCCCACAGTAAGCTGGAACCTTGCAGATAATACACTTAGCTTTCACTTTGAATTCACATTACCGCATTCCTTAGTTCTGTTATTTTGGATATTTATTAATTGTGTGTATGTGTGTGAAAGTGCTTAGAGGCAGAATTTTCAGTGTTTGCGTTATCGAATTCTCTGTGTCAGAGGTGTTGTGTGCCATACATGATCCACGGTTCGGGCTGTGCTTGTTTAACAAAGTCAGTGTGGCTTTTGTTGATGAAAGCGGGTCAACAAACATGTCTCTGAGCAAAATCTTTATTAGATGTGGGGACAGTTGTGGCAAGGAAACAAGTAAAGGATCGTTGAAATTTTGATTTTGTGCTTTTGTGTACAAATCTTTTGAGGGAATTTTGCTTAACTGAGTAAAAAAAGAAGGAAATCATTCATTTTGTTCAGAGAAGAAGAACAGGCAATGTGGCCCTGCGGTGGACCAGCGACCTGTCCATGGTGTACCCCTGGCTCTCGCCTGTGATGGACTGGGATAGGCTCCAGCAGACTCCCGTGACCCAGAAAGGGAACGACACGTCAAGTAAATGGATGGAAGAAGAAGAGGCAGTTCCATGATCTAGTAAGGGCCGTATGTATGTTACTGCATTTCTGAGGCAGCTGGCTAATTATATAAACATGTAATTATAAATATAATTATATAAATAAGTGTCAATGGTAAAAGCTGATAGAAGTGGAGAGTTTTTTGTTAACACCCTCCATCCATGCATCCATCTGTCTGTTCAGTCACTGATTTGTACTTTTCCAAGTTTGAGTTGTGGCGACAGTTGAATAAGCAAAGATGTCCTCCTCTTGGCCGTCTCCCCTCGTGTTTACGGGAAAATACTGAGATCCAAAGCCAGCCAAGATATAGAGTATCATCTCCCATCACAGGCCAAGTAATGAACAAATGCTTCCACATTAGTGGTGAACCAATCCCACCAAGGACCGTGGGTGGTGGGACAATACAGTCTCAAAGACACCGTGTAACCAGAGCGACTTTAGGAGAGAACAGTTGATGGACAATAAACAACACTGCTAAGATGAACCTTTGGGGCTTTCAGTTTTGGTTGCTCCCCTAACCCATGTGACCAGTGACCACCCATGAGGTCTTCTTGTTTCAAGCCATCCGCCTAGAGAGGCTGATGAGCTCTAAAATCAGGAAGTGGCTCTTTCAGCTAAGGTGTCCCAGTAGTGTCCAGCTCTATGGTGATGGAGCTGTAGGAGAAGAAACAGGAGGCGGCAACCATGGAAACACAGATCAACTCCATTCATGAATGTGCATATAACCGGGAACTCTTGTAGCTGGTAATGTTTCTGTGAGGAAATCCAGTCCAATTAAAAAAAGCAAAAATGATATGAGGAGATGGTTCCAGCCCTCTGCTTGACACTGATTTAAGAAAGTTCAGCACCAGAACTCGCCGTGCAGCTATTTTGAAGGTAAGTCACCGTGCTTCACTTGTGATGCCAGCCTTGGCTTTGCGGTCTTTGAGTAACATTGTGAACAACCTTTGGGACTGCTTTTTAATGAATGAATGAATTGATTTATTTGGTAGATGATTCTTTGATTAATTTACAGCATGAAGTCTGTGGAGATGAGGGTTATATGCCTTATACTGAAGGTCTTTTTGCAGCATTTGTCCACATGTGAAAAATAAAAGACTAATATTTTTAAAATTGGAACTGATGCACAGTGAGTTATTGGAATCTGAATGTTGTGGACAGCAACATCGTTTTATTTAGTAGCACTGACTTGTAGTACTCATTTAGGAGTATTGTATTCATATATTAGGTTGTGTGTCCAATAGTAATTTGTGCCCTCTCCCCAGCCTCCAAGGTTACAACTAAGGCCCCCCTGCAGGATTTATGCTGGAGCCAACTCTGTTTTAACTTACTGTACATTGTTCCAGACAGTAGTTGCTTTTACAATAAACTCCTGCAATATTTCTGGTCCAAAGAGTCGCCAATAGGCCACCGTTATTTTGTTCTTATCAATCAATTTCTGCATTAAATATGTAACATGATGTCACCCTCTAACCCATAAAAAAGAAAATAAAACATGTGACTGCCCAAAATTTAAAAAAAAAACACACAAAAAAAAATCGGCTGCAAATATTGTTTTGTCACAAAAAAAAAAAGACTAAAACACTCAGGGCTGTTGGAGGTTACTTCATACCTCAGATTCCCTCTGAACCATCATTCTCCATCACTTAATAGAAAAACTCTTAGTATGAGTGCCCGCTTTAATTTAATAAATGAGTCTACCTCTCCAAAAGTGGCATCTAATGTGAAGGTGGGTGGCAAAACAATGGAAGCAGCTGGAAAAATAAAGAAAAATAAGGCACCATACTTCTGAGATCAGGACTTGACTTCAGCTGTACAAAGTTTACAAAGTTCTTCAACAAGACTGTCTCCTTCAACTCTAATAAATATCTCAAATCTGTTCTTTATGACTTTTTAATTTATTTGTAACCCTTCAGTGTTCTGAAGTATCCTACCAATCCATGAATACAGATGGAGTAACAAAGACTATTTTTACTTGATTTTCAAAATCCAAGTAATGAGTTAGGAAAACTATCACCAGAATGATTTTAGAAGCACTTCCTGTCAAGATTACAAGTCTGCATACATTGAAGATTTTTTGGAATTCATTTAACTTCTTGCACAGTCAAATGTTACTTTTTGTAAACTCTAAATGTGAGGCGTTCATCTAAATGCATTTAGCTTGTTTTTAGCCAGTATGGTTGAATGATCTTCTCATAATGAGTTCAAATGTAGTTTGAATTTTAAGGATGATGAGTTAAGGTACTGGACTTGAAATCCATTGGGAAAATCTTCTCATGGATTCAAACTCCAATTCTGCTAAAATAAATGAGAGCAAGTGGGAATTTGTTACATATATGTGCCTGACCTTCAAAAGAGGGTTATTTTAACAGTAACAACTTAGGGTTCAATATTTCAAGCTGAGGTCGACACTCTTGCTTAGAACAGACAAAATAATGTTTCTGACCACAAATACATTGAGTCTACTATACAAGTATTGTGCACCACACAGACCCTTCTATGGTCACAAAATACGAAAACCTGTCCACATGGAGCCCAAGGTGGTCTCTGGGACTGATTTAGAGTCTCAAGCAGAAGAAAAGAGGACATGCAAAGGCACAAATGAAACTAAAAGAGCTTAAAGTCGTTCAATCAAAATGATTAAGCAAAGCTTATGTGTATCATTTTTTTCATATCATTTTTTTCACACATGATGACATTTGACGAACAACAACAACAAAAGCAGACAGCCTGTCAGGAACCAGGATGGCCGAGTGGTTAAGGCGTTGGACTTAAGATCCAATGAGCAGATGCTCTCGTGGGTTCGAGCCCCACTCCTGGTAATCTAAAGCAAACATGTGTGGAACTTGTGCTGTCTCTGGTGTGCTACCTCAACAGCTTGTTAGTGGTCAAGATGGGATCCCCATAGTGTGTTCCCCTGCTCTAAATGGAAATGAACAATTTCTTTGCTTTGCATTGCAGTTTCCATGAACTCAGCTGTTGATGAACAAATGCGATATTTATCTCTGTGCCCTATCTATACAGGTACAAGCAGAACAAAGGGCATGACTGAATAAATGCTGAACAATGATGCAAATGCCAACTGAGGTTAATCCAAAAATAATGCTGCTGTATATCTGATGAATGTTGACAGCTGTAAGTGAAGCATGCTTATTAAAAAATGCTTTAAATAATAGAAGAGCCATAAAATTATATAAAACAGGCGAGATGCTGAAGTGTAAAATGGTCCTTCTATCCTGACCCCACCCCCACTCAGCTCTGCTGGGTATCTCAGAAAAGTGAGGCCAGGATGGCCTGGATTGGCTCTGTCAAACATTGAAAGAGAACTAGATGAATTTGTTTCTGGCTGTTACTTCTTTTTCTCTCCACATACATATTGTGCCCTCTTGGGTGAGAAGTAAATTATTTTACAGGAAATACAACACATTAAGACTGTGCCAAATGTTATATGGCACACTAAGCATTCTCAGAACCTCATAACCATGGTCCCTGAAGTATCATAGCAGCAAAAGCTAAAAAAATCAGACGTTCAGTGAAAACGTGTGATATTAACCAAGTTGGCTCTTCTCAGGAACAAAGCAGAAAAAAATGTCTTTAAGGGGCCAAATTATGGAACCTTGTTTTAGCTTTTTAGTGCTTGATCACATATATTTGGGAGTCTCAGTTGGTATTCAAATCAAAACCTCTACTGTGACACAATCTTGTCATTTAGTTTTGGGTGGCCTGAATCTAAACATTTGACATTCGGTCAGCCAAACAGATCTCCAAGACACTGTGACATCACAGACCCAGACCAGAGTAGAAATATCACCCCTCCCCATCTTCATATTACAGAGCTTTAGTTGTTCCTCTGAAGGAGGTATTCATGGGTTTCCTGTGACATCACACAGCAGTGTTGGCGCCTTTGAATATGCTGTCTATCTGCTGCGCTGCGAGTTAGGATAACAGTAACTCTCAAAGAAATGGCTTATCCTTTAACAATATCCTCCAAAGCGCTAAACATCGTCAGAAATGGATTGCTGCCATCAGGAGGGATCACCAGACTCCAACAAAACACTCCAGACTGTGCAGTGAGCTTTCACGAGGTGTTGCAAGAGTGTAATGGAAATGCTTTTTTCACATTTCCATGTCTCTGCCAGGGCTGGATGTGATGTAGCTGATCAATCTAAAGCCATGAAAAGCTAGTTTGAGTGCAGTTGTAGTTGAGTTATAACACCACTTAATCATTACACATAGGGGCTTTGCCTCGGAATAATCCTTTGATCATCCACTCGCTTCATCATATTATTGCAGTTGCTGCTACCTTCCAGAGCGGTAGCAGCAACTGCAATAATTTGTAAGACTAGAGATTATTTTGTCCATCTTCTTCAACACTGAGATTTTCTTTTTTGTTGCTTTGAAGAGCACTCTTGCTGGATGAAACCCAGAGAATTACGTTCATTCGAAAAACACCTTTCAATGGAAACACCGACCCAAGGTCGATAAAATAATGTTGCTATTGTAAGTATGGCTTATGCTAATACTTAACATTATTGTAGCTTGTTTGACAGATCTCTACTTACCCTCCTGTGATCGAGAACATCTACACTTCAAGATGATCAATTTTGGGACCATTAACCCATCCCGAGGTAATTTAGCAGTAGGCTTGAGATACACTGGGGAAGTCCCTTGACAACTTCCTCGGTGTATGGAGAAGGATTGTGGATGTAAATATCCGCAAATGTCAGATGTGGCGGAGTGTTTTACTAAACTTTAGGGGAGTATTTAATCCATAATTGACAGCAATTATGGATCAAATCCTAATGTATCAATTTTCTTGGAATACTTTGGAATACTGGTACTTTTCGTCAGCGGTAAGATGTGCTTTTTATGGTGTAACTTCATGCACTCTGAGGACAGGCTACGCAACAGTCCGAAAGATGGCGCTCTCAACAACAAAGTCACATGACTGAAACCCAGAAGTAGCATAATAGCAACAAAAATAAGAAAGAAACAGCACACTCCACAGAGGAGAGGGGTGGAGTCAAGATGGTTTTGGGTTGAGTAACCGGTAATCAAGAAGTAAGAAAAATTTCAGTTCTTTAAATGACCACTAGGGCCACTGACACTCCAAAAGCAGGCCAATCTCCACTGACCTCCATTCTGAAACAGAAATAAAAGTATTTAAAGCCTGGTTAAAAAAGATTTTTGGTTGCCATGACTACATTTCAAATCCATGGTTTAATTTTTAGGTTCAGAATGAGGTAAAATGATATAAAGCCACTAATGTTTAGGAAAATGACTTTAAGAAGCTGTCTTTGCCTGTTTAAAGCCTGCTGGCCAGGTTTTACTGGACAACACCAACAAGACTTGACCAGCTGACTCTTTTGGATGAGTAACTTTGGCCTAGGATCATTTTCAGGATCCTTCCAAGTTGACTAATTCGACCACTAGCTAATGACATCTGAAACGTGCCACAAGAACTGACATGAGAACTACTTGGACCTGGAGTCACTCAGCCTGCCGCTCACAGACCATCGTCCGTAGGCCTGCTCCTCGTTTCAGCTCCGATAGCACTCATTTCAGATGTTGTTTTACTAGCAACATTTGTTATGAGGGTGTTTGGAGACATTTTGATCATAATGAATGAAAAGTAAAATTAGATGGCATCATAGGTTAAGCCAGTCGAGCTTAAACAGCTCATTTGTAGAGTTTGTCCAGTTTTTCTTATACAGTCTATGGTAAAACATGTTGAAAAAAGAGTTGTTAAAGTCTAAATGTGACATATTTTGACCAAATCATGCTGCTGATATTTTCTAAAAACTATGTAGGCTTAAAACAAAAAGTCATAACATGTTAACAGCAGTGAAGGGTGAAATCATGGTTTAATGGTAGACCGGTAAGATGGATTTTACCTGTCAATGATTCCACACATGTCAATCTGAAGTTGGCTGTAATTTCCCAGAAGTCTTTGCTGCACATCGATCAGATTAACTGGTTGATTGTCCAAAGTGAGGAGACGCATGCAGCCCTGGAAAACAGCGAAGGGGTTTTTGCATTCCTGATTCTGGCCTGGAGCAGGACAACCTTGATGAGGAGGGAAAATGAGTGGTTAGATGTGAGAACAGCAGGAACCACGGCTTTATTAATAACTACAGGCAAAACTTGAAAGGAAGGAAATGCAGCTTTTCTATTCTGGACAGTTTTTTTGCTTGACATGAGAGCCAAAGTGAACTACAACCCACGGCAAGTTAAGTGAGTTTGTACAGTTTTTGAAACATTCTGCAGTTTATTAAGAGTAACACGAAGCCAGCTTGATGAATGTGGCCTAACACCCACAGTGGGGCTACAGTCTGTGGAGTATTTTTTATTTCCATGTGGCTGAAATCATGCCAGAGTAACTCTAATGACCAATGCTGTTTGTCTTGCTGTAATCCATTTAATGTGGAGGAGGAGATCATGAAATAAACCTTAGGAAAAAAAAACGTGGCTTGTGGAGGTTGGTATAAAGTCGAAGGCCATTAAAGAACAAGCTGGGACTACAATTTTGCTGAGAAGGGGGAAAACAAATGAGATAGCAGGGTTAGGTAGTGAAAAATGAAACATAGGGAACAAAGGCTGGAGAGACAGTAGAGATGAAAGAAAATAGGGAGAAGTAGAAGGAAGAGGAGCTATATGAGGACGAAGAGATGGAAAGAGGAGAGAGGAAAGATAAAACAGACTTATGACTTTCATTATTAAACCGCCACAAGCTGAAGGTGAGTACTGACGACACCAACTCTACTGCACAATATAAACAACTTTCAAATATTAATATATGTCTTTGGGGGCAATGATAGAAATGCTCACATATATATGATAGTTAAAAAAGTGAAGTTTGGCAGCCTCTATGCATGGAGGGACCCTGTTTCTGGTGACTCTAGTGAGAATAACATACAGTCAATCCAGAATATTGTGGCTGACTGTGAGAGACAGGACATAAAGGACAATAAGGATATATGGTTGCAAAATGATTAGAGATACGCAAAAAATCAAAGTATTTTAATTAGAATGATCTTGTGTAAGAAAATAAAAGTGGGAAAATACGATTTGAGCATTCACATCTTCAAAAACTCATGGATGTTGTGTACAACATACATAAAAACAAACTATAAGACATCATGGTTGGGACCAGCATGATGAGAGACGGGGTCAGAGGGAAATGTGTGGGGTTTGACACTTTCTCCGATGAGAGGGTGGAGATTGATGTGGAAGGGATCACCTCTACCCACTATGCACTAGTTTAAATGATTTGCTTTTTAATATTATATTATTTATGGTAAATGTTTTACACACTATGTATAAATTAAGCATCAGATTTTTGACCAAAAGGAGAATGTGTTAGGTCAGTTTAAATGTTACCTCTCTGTATTTGTTTTTAAAAGCTCCTATTATCAGGATGGCAGAGTTAAGGCATTGGACTTGAGATCCAATAAGCAAGTGCTCACGTGGGTTCAAACCCCACTCCTGGTAAACAGATGGGGGTTTGGTTGCTTGGGTGAGAATGTGGATCTTTGGGACTGCTTACTCTTTTCTGTGCAAACTAAGATACAAAAATAATAATAATAAAAATAAATTGACTGAACAATGATGTTTCCCGCAGTTTTTGAACGATCCAACAAGGTAGCTGAGTAGTTACAGGAACATTTCCTCCAGACAAACCCAAGTCGTTTAAGCGAAGTAAGTGTATAAAAAGAGCTGTTTGTACAGACATCGTCAGTGCCGCCACGCTGTTAGTCCGTAACTGCTGCTCATTGAATTATCGCTCAAACTACTGCTGACAGACACAAAGTGTTTCTAACATTGGATCTATTTATTTATCTGACCAGGCCTTGAATAAAAAAAAGTTTAATACGCCATGATTCATCAGGATGAACTAAAATCAACTGTGCGTGGATTTGTGTGTACCGCCACACAAATAAGTTGACAGTACCTAACATTAAAGTGGAGAAACTCACTTTTATACACCAAAATATATTCCCCTAAATTTTTCTGAAGTCAGGAGAAAAAAAGATCTCCACTTGCTTTACAGACGAAGAATAAAACAAAACCACATACAACCTTATTTTCCAGCACATATTATGCCTTAAAATAACTGCTAAATCCAAAGTAAACTGATGAGTTCTTATTGTTTATGTGCCACCAAGATGTCAACACGTCTGCGTAAGTGAACGGTTGTAAAACGTGCACCCATCGTGCACATATACTGAAATGGTCTCACTGAGGAGAAAACGGCATTGGACGATCATATTCGTTTTAAAAAATATAGTCATGTGAAAAAAGATATAAAATCAACAATGTTGTGTGAAGTTGTGCATAATTATGCAACAATGGCGGTTTTACCACAACTGGAAGAGATTGCCAACAGAAGAGTTTGGAGGGCGCGTGTCTTCGGGGACCACGCTGACATGCTGATCCAGAAGGATCACAGGATTACCAGCTGATTTAGGTCACCCAGAACAATCTTTCTGGATCTCTGCTGAACTGCTCCCAGTATTACAGAAGGTAGAGAAGTGGTGCCATACCTCTACCAGTACAAGTCCTCAGTATAATCCCTGGAGAAAATACTACCAAATATATTTTTTTTTTTTTACCTCCATCTCCCGTACAAATACATCAACATAACTTTCTGTGATTTTTTCTTCTTTTATGATGTTTCTGTTGTGTTTATCATTGCTATTTGGACAAAAAGTGGAAGCATGCTACGTGTGTCTACTCATTTGTGTAGTTATTAATGGGAGGAGTGGAGGTGGTCCAGGTGCTACGCTGAATCCAACATCAGTTAGGATGTATCCACGAAAAGTCTGCAGGAACAAGCATACACGTGGATTCATACATCAGAAAACTTCTGTGCGTATGTCGTTTCCAGATGTGGCCGAACGCCTTCTTTTAGTCATACATGAGGCCCCATGATGTCTGAGTGTATCAGTTAAACTGAAACTCTAATGGACAATTTTTCTCCTGTGTTCAAACCTTGCTCCTGGTAAACACAAAGAAGGTCAAAGATTGCTTTTCAGGCTCCAAAGGCGACAGCTTAATCATATGAAGATTCTGTGATGCCTTCAATCTCACTGTGGATTGTGTACCCCAGAATTCTGGTTTTGGGAGATATTTGAATGCTAACTTGTCAAATCATTCAGTGGTTGGTGGTTAGTACTGTTGCCTCATAGTTCATTTCCTAGTCTGAATCTTGGCTGGAGCTTCTTTGTGAGACCCGGAATAGGCTCCAGCAGACCCCTGTGACCCTAAACAGGTGGAAGTGGGTGCACATGACGGATGAATTTTCCAGACCAATTTTTAATTTGATCAAACTCTGATCGTTTAATCATTAAAATACTTGTTATAGTTCTCTTATAATTGTGAACACGGTTAATAAAGTGCAAATAACAGAACATTAGATTTAGGCCAAAACAGCTGAGTGGTTACAGAATTAGACCAAGTTTAATACTAGTTATGGAGAAATGTTTCAAGGTGGTTTCAATTTGACTTGCTTTTCAGTTCAGGAGACAGTGAGAGTTTATTGAATCCTGCTTCACTCTTACCTCCAAAGAAGAGTTGACCTGATACGGCGACAGGAAAGGAGGAGGTGGCGTGAGCAACACCACCTTGCTGTTGATCCACAGAGACTGTTAGACGACCATGTCTGGATGTAAAATCCACTGAATGCCACTGACCATCATTCAAAACAGAACCTGAAAAAATAATTTTATTATTTTACAAATACATACTGAACTTTTATTGCACTTAAATTGAAAGCTTTCAGAAAACTTTGATTTTAAGCATTGGCAGAGTGGTTTGTTTTACATATAATTTCCTAAACTGACCGACACTGAGCTCCAGCAACGTTCTGCCACCTTTATGGATCTGTAGGCGGAGCCTGGCAGCACTCAGACACAACAAGACCACGCCTCCTTGCTTGGGGAGGTCAAAAGTTAGCAGCAGCCCTGCCTCATTCCATGTCCTGAATTGAAAGCCTACAGACACCGTGCCAGTTGAGGACGACGTCCACGGCAGCTGGAGGAAGCTCTGTGGGCCGGGGAACGTCACGGCAACGGACACCGGCTCAGCGCAGAAAAAGGTCACGTTGCCCTGTGAAAGGAACAAGAGGTGGGACAGGAGAAGCGATTACAGGAGGGACACGTGGATAGAAAACATAAATATTAATCAGGAGCTGGAGGGGTGTCAATGCAACCCCATATGACTGTGACTGCATCAGTAAGTCTCCATGGTAACACAAGCCATGAGTGAAGAAAAATCATAAGTGTTAAACAGCTTTGAGCAGTGGAGGGAGGCGGGTATGGTAGCTGTAATGACTACAGGGTACTGTCCATACCCATGTTCATCGTTAAGGCTGCAGCAACAGTGTATATTAGAGTTAGAGCTCACTTTGGGGAATATCAGTCTGCTCTCTTTACAATGCTCTGGAAACAAAGATAGCATCTAAAAGCCCTTTGTATAGCTGTTAAAGTGATATATGAAAGTACACGCTACAGAATGCGTCATCAGTGTAAAATATAAACTAAGTGGTATATTAAAGTCCACAAAAGCCATTTCCTACATGCACACCTATGCATACATTTATTTTAAAGGCTGTGCATTGTTTTAGTGTCAAGAGCAACTACAAGTGGTAGATCAAAACAGACTATAACTGAGTTTTTACCCAGTTAGAAAGCTCTATCTGAACACAAGCTACTTGCTCAAATCTCAAAAACTTTTTAACAGCAGTTTGTGCTTTTCTGCTCTGTGAGAATATATTTAACAGAAAATGTTTAGAGTAGCTTTCCACTAAGCTCACATAACATAATTTTCTTCTTTCATCCAATAAAACAAGGCAAGGAAGAGCTACTAAAACTGAAACCCGAAATCCAGACTCCTCAAGCTGGCCATCCTCTCATCAGTCACTGTCCTTGTTAAAGGTTTACTTCATTAACCAGGTAGCAGCAGCATCCAGTTCACTTCCCAGCAAGGCTCTGAGGATGTCAACATGTGTGAACACACTTGCATATTTTCGTGACACTGACCTCCATTAATTCATGCATGTAAAGGACTGATTAATGGTGGAGAAACTGCACCGAAACTAGTCCTCATCATTTGTAACTGCAGTGTTAAAAGGAGAAGCAGGTTGGACTAACAAGAAATCTAAATGTCATGTTTCATCAGCTTTGGGTGGGCCAACAAGAATTTTGTGACAACTAATTTCAGCCTGCATTCTTTATTTCATGTGTCTCTCTTGCTATTGATGTAATCTTCTCTCTCAGAGCTCAAGGAGCTTCAGGAGCTGAACATCAAAGCACGTACCTTTTCCCAAATGGTTTACCTGATCTGTCATCATCCCATTAGAAAAACAAAAAGGAAATTTTATATGGCTTCCAAAAAAGGTGTGTTAGCTTGCATTTCACTTCAAAAGCCACATTTGTTCTCTCCTCATTCTATCAGAGTTTCTTTACTGAGTATTTACCATCTAATCAGCTTAAAAACAAAATGTGCACTTTATGTGTTTTCTTTTTTTATGTCATGACAATTTTATTTTTCTAGTGATCCGTCAGATTAACCCTGCAGTCGTCATGGTGGCTTTTGCTCTTTGAGAAACCAGTTGTGTCCTGCACTCAAATACAATTGTACCTTTACCTCTATATTTCTACTTAATATGGACTTACGAAACTATAAATCAGTCAGACTTCACATATGTAGCACTTTATAACAACTTAAAGTAGGTCAAAGTGCTTCACCTTTAAAACAAAAGCAGGCTTAAAATAAAAGGTAAAGTAACAACAATAACAATAAAATCCATTTATCTATTTTCTATCTCGGTTTAATCCCATCCAGGGTCACAGGGGTCTGCTGGAGCTCATCCCAGCTCATTACAGGCAGGGATACACTCTGGACAAGCCCCCAGTTCATTGTAGTAAGAATAAATAACAATTATAAAATAAATAAAAAAATAAAAATCTGAAAATGGCACGATGCAAAAAAGTGTTAAAAGCTAAACCAAACAAGTGAGTCTTCAGGTTGAACTTTAATAAGGTGGAGAGGGGCTTATGGAGGTTTAAAAGTAAGCATCAAAATTAATAGTCAATTTTTTAAAAAAAAAACTTAATTTATGTAGAAAAAAATTGCTTACTGTTTTACTTAATTTATTTAGCAGCTTTCATTACAGGTTAATGTTAAGATGAAAATTTACATGATGCATATAAACTGTAGAAACCATGAAATGGTTTCTCTCAAACCTTTAGACTTTTAACATACAAGGACACTGAGTGAAGCTGTAGTCACATCTCAGATGACTAAGAGCTAAATAAAACTTTGTTTTCCTCTTTAAATTTATCACAATGTCTATTTTTAATGTCTATAAACAGATACATTTATATGAATTTGGAAATAAGTTGAAGATTTTAGTTCTGGAAGTTTTCTGGTTTCCATTTTACTGAATTTTGTAACAAGATTTTAGTATTTACAGTTTAAATTTTTTTGTCAAAAAAATCCATCCTGGTGCCTCAAGAACTCTGTTGGACTTGGGCTTTAGGGGTAACCAAATGGAGATGTGATCGGGGGGTGACAGCAGTTCATCTCTGCTTTTTTGCAGATGATGTGGTCCTGTCACCATCATTGATGGTGATCTTGAGCCCTCACTAAAGCACAATGTAGTTGAGTATGAAGCAGCAGGGAGGAGAACCAGCACCTTCAAATCTCAGGCTACGGATCTAAGTTAAAAAAAGGGTGGAATACTTCAGAGGAATTGGGCATGTTAGATGCGTTGGAGAGAAAGACAAGGAGGCCAGACTGAGATGGTTGGAGATGTACAGAGGAGGGACTGTGGATACAGCAGCAGAAGGATGATGTGGTTGAAACTGCCAAGAGGGAGGCCTACAGGAAGACCAAAGAGAAGAGTTATGGATGTAGTGAAAGAGAACATAAATCTAGTTGCTGAAACAGAAGATGTAGAGGATAGGGTTAGATGAAGATGAATGATTTGCTGTGGCAACCCCAGAAGGGAAACAGTGAATGTAGAAGAAGAAGAAGACCTTTTTTGCTGCCTCAAGCAGAAGGGTTTATATAACTTGGGGTCTTCTTAATCAGTGAGGGGAGAATGGAGCGAGGACTCTGTACTGGTCTGTTTAGGTGAAGAGAGAGTCGAGCCTAAAGGCAAGACTCTCTGTTTACCGATCAGTCTCTGTCCCGGTTCTCACTGGGGGTTCCTCCACAGGTGTCTAGACTCTCCCTTAAACTATAGGATAAGTTCAGTCATCAAGAGAGGAAAGAATAGAGCTGCTACTCCTCCACATCAAGAGGAGACAACTAAGGGGGTTTAGGCATCTGGTTAGGATATTAAGATGCCTCTGGGACACCTGAATGGGAAAATATTTTAAGCATGTCCAACAAGGACAAAGCTTTAAGGCAGATCCAGCGCTGGAGATGGCGGTCCAGGCCTCCCTGGTTATGCTGCTGCCCCAATGACCCAAACACGGATAAGCAGACGTTAATGGATGGATGGGACCTGACCAAATTACACAACAGAATGCCTGGACATTGTCCCCACAGACTAAGTCAGCACAGCACAGCCAATGGGATACCTCATTACATTTTGATAAGTGTCCGTGGATCCAGCATCACACTTACCTTTACAGCAACTTTTTGGTCGTTGTGTTTAAATAATTCTATCAGACTGAGGCCCTCATAGAGCAGGTTTTCAAGGCAGCCATGGAAGTTGCTTTTGGAGATGGTGGGTTTCTGGACCGCCCCTACAGTCAGCTGAACAGTGACAATACCATATTCAACTACATGCTTTTACTCTGCAAATCTTAACAGGTCTCTGTATCTACAGTAAGTTTGTGTTGTGGTTGTTTCTACAGACCTGTTTGATGCTCCAGTGGCTGACGGGGATCTGAACTTTTTCCATATGTTTGTCCACGGTGAGGTTGAGGTGGCTGTGCTTCTGCTCCAGGACCACATGGTGCCAATGCTGATCATCCAGGAGACTTCCCAGGGAGGTGAGATGCCGAGGCTCGGAGGATGAAGTGGCGCCTGGAGAACATGATGGAGAAAAAGGGGAAAAAGAGGAGTAGAATGAGTAGAAAATGAAAACTTAGAGGGATTGAAAGGGAGAGAGCAGATGAAAGAGCAGCAAGAGGAACTTACAATGGCGCAGGAGAGGAAGGTTAAGTGAAAAAGAAAGACAGGTAGAAGGAAGTCGCAGGAAAGAAAAGAGAAAAATAAAAAGAATAGGTGCAAATAGAAGGTAATAAAGGAGGCAATGAGGAGGAATGATGGCAGAGAAAGAAGACTGAACAATAAAGCAGATAGGCAAATAAGGGGTTAATGACAACTAATCACATTGTGAGAAATGTAATTCACACACATACTTTTAATCAACACATCAGCACTGTTTCATTGGTAATGTCTAATCTTGACAAAGAAGAAAGCCTACTCCATGAAATTAAAGAAGATAACATTAACTGGGAAGCTTGTTTAGGTTATTTGACGTGTGAATGTGTGCATTCATTCGAGCCATTTTTAAAGCAGGTTTTCTTCTATTAACTGTGTTTTCTTTACACTTATGAAATCTTTTGTTTTTTTTCTCTGGCTCTATTCGCAAGCTCTGTTTTGGTAGCTCGCTGTTCATTATCTGACCTGTAAGTTTGCTATCTGCTCATTACCTGACCTGCTTGTCTGCTTCTCTCTGACAATCTGACCTCGGGTCAGAGCAACGCCAGCTGTAAGATGGCCACAACACAATACACTCTGAGTTACATGAAATAAAAAATTCTCTTTTCTCCGAATCCCAAAGGGAGGACCACCGTGAGGTCGCCCGCACTCCTCTCATTAAGAACGACTGAATATATCTGAATACTTGACTGAAAACTGACGCCAGATACGGGATAATACCTAGTTTGAAAAACAGCAAAAGAAATGTGATGAGATGTCATTAATGATGAATGAGCGCCTGCCGGTCCTTATGGGAAGCTCAATCTCCATCCACTACTGAGGATGCAACAACAACAACAAAAAAAAAAAACTGTTTCTGCTGAAAAAAGGAACTGGAAAGAGTTCACATTAAAAATGTATCACATATTCTTTAGGGGGAGACAAGTCCAACGTCAGAGAAAGACAAACAAGATGATGGACAAATCTTTGATATTTCAGCTCTTTGTATGAGAGGATTGATTTTTTTTTCTGACTGAGAAAAAAAAGATCACGTCTAAACAGAGAAAAGTTATATTTTCATCTCATGATACTGAGGAAGTCTGCTTTGCCATCACAAGTGACTGTGATGATTTGTTTGATTTCAATATTAGGGAACAGGAAGGGACAAAGCAATCAATATGGGAGGAAAGACAACTCAATTTCAAAACAAATGCGATCTCTTCACTGGCATTGATTAATGGAACAATTATTATCTTGTAGGAGATAGAGAGGAGGATCTTACTAGATAGATAGATAGATAGATGTTTCATTAGATGGATGATTTGATTACTGCATGAAGGATGGGAGGAAATAATAAAAATCAATATGAAACATTGAAGGCCAAAACACAGAAAACTGCCCACAAACATGAATAAATGGAGCCATCGTTTTCTTTCCCTTCATCATTAGCTCTTTATGTGTTTGTTTTTCTTTGCAACTCCCCCTCTTTATTTGATCTTAAATCACCTTCAGAAAGAGGAAACTTTTTTCGACTCAGAAAGTTGGTGGAGGGAAAGTCAGCTTATATGCTTCTGCTGTTATACATCATCACAATGGATTTAATGGAAAACAATCAAGCGGTGATCAAAGTATAGACTTTCATTTTACTTTTATTTAGTATTTGACTGGAGCTTCAGATATTCAGATGTTCAAGAAGATCTCCATGCAAGAGAAGGGGCTCATCCTTAGGCTGATCTATAGGAGAGATCAAAAAACTGAAAGAGTGGCCAGATTAGCATCCATCCATCTTCTATACCCGCTGAATTCTTTTATAGGGTTGTGGGGGTCCACTGGAGCCTATCCAAGCTCATTACAGGTATAGGCAGGGGTACACCCTGGATGGGTTGCCGGTCCATCGGAGGCCAAATCCAGAGCTTAGTTCATTCTTATAATAACAAAATAAAAATTTAGCAATTTTTAGTTCAATAGGTCCACCTGTATGCGCAGGGTTTAAATTGTTTTTACAACATTATATATATGTGACTGTTGATGTGATCACTGACAGAGGCATCAAGGTGAATTCTGAGGTGTACTCTAAACACACTCTGTGGCTCGACAGACAAATACCTGAGGAACAACCCAAGAGAACAACGCACTATGTTTGTGTAAGTATGTGCAAGAACACATTAAGCTGTTCTGGGGGGGCTTACAACGTTCCAATG
>JAOWBL010003940.1:0-18986 GCA_028564865.1 Zenarchopterus dispar | reverse complement strand
GAACAACGCACTATGTTTGTGTAAGTATGTGCAAGAACACATTAAGCTGTTCTGGGGGGGCTTACAACGTTCCAATGAACGCCTTTTGAACAGAGATACATAAAACTTCCATACAAACTTCCAGAAGCATGTCATAAGGGAGAAGTACGTCATACGTGGACCGCTCAGCCACAGCTGACTGAAAGCAGCAGCTACAACCGCTAGATCTTCTTCTTCTTCTTCTTCCTGCGGCTGTAGAAGGTGCAGCTGTTGTCTTTTTGCCAAGCTAGAAAATTACAAACGTTTCTACGAATATTCCAGCATATGAAACGATCAGGATGCAGATGTTTAGAGATACTGACAACTGCCACTTATATAATCTGACTAAATCTGCCGAAAGTCGTGGGATCTCCTGATCAACGAGTTGAGATGGCCATGAGTTGCACATAGAGGTTCCAACAACAGTTTTCATAAGGTGAGTATATCATCAGTAGGTTCCGAGACACCCTTACGGAGATCATATAAACTCTCTGGCTAGCGTGCAGCAGAAAATCAGCTCATTTTCTCAAGAATGCGTCAAATTGCTCTCGCCAGTTGAACAGCAGCCGTATCAACTTCCTAAAAAGACTGTAGGAAACTAAGCCCCCCCTTCAAAAACGTCTACAAACTCCAGGTTTCGTACAAACTGATTCGTACAAACTCACCGTTTGTAAGCACCTTTGTGACCGAGGCTTAAGACAGTGCTTCACAGTGCAGATGGATAATGATGATACACAGAGAAGGCAACACATGGATTATTTGAAGGTAAAGAAATGGATTACTCTCCAGCGACTGATTTTTTTCAATTACCGAAAACAAAACTGATGGCAGAAAGTCCAACAAAGAAGAAACAACTGACGAGACTGCAGTGAAAGTCTGGAGAAAGTATTTCCAGGAAGAAAATGTTGGTGGTTTCCACATCTTCTGAACTTCAGCTGGTCAAATGTTGTGAAGGATTTCAATTAAAGCATTAAAAATACCTTTATAATTGCATGTATGCTCTATTGTCCAAATTCCTTTTAGCCCCTGAAAATGTAAACACTGAGCCTAAATCACTGTAATCCCTCAATGGTAAATACTGCAAGTCTACAAATTTGATCATATCATGATTTAAAAAAAAAAAATCCATTGTGGTGGTGTGTAAAGGCAAAGTCATCATCGCCTGAATAATTCTAGTCATAACTGTAAAAGGCTGCTGTGACTGTTTTGAACAATATGGTGCAGTTTCCATTGTCACAGATGCCTGTCTGACAACATTGTGAGTCATCACAAAAATGAATCTGTTAGGTCAAAAAACAAAAGAAAAAAAAAGAATACAGCCAATAATGCTGAACTTTAAAGCCAAGTTTAACATATTTTCTCACAGAGTAGGAAAAGATTTGATTTTAGAGTTTTCCTCCAGCAGATGTACATTATTTTCTGAACAAACAGCCAAGTCTTCAGCGTAAATATTTTGAGCTCCAGTTGCTGGAGGAAATTCAAATAAGTATTCCCTAAAACATCTTCTGTTGACATCATCTGTGAGGTTACAGATGGTGCCTTGACTGCATCTCATATGTGCGTTCACTCATGATCGCCAAGTTTCAGACAGATCAGATGAATGGTTGTTAAGTCTGACATATAGAAAGGAACTGCCTGATTTATATATGAGACTGTGCATTAATATTCCCTCCCATGAAGGTCTTACATCTTCATCTTGCACGTATTTTCCAAGCAAATATAAATCGAGTGCTTTGGATTTGAATGTTGCACTCACTCACTGTGCCCTACCCATTGTTGTGTATATTTATGAAAGATTGGATGTGCCTTTTACAATTTATCTGCCACAGTTTGCAAGAGTCAGGTTACTTTGTATATTTTCCGGACCAGTGCCCAAAGTAGGAAAGTACCGTGGCTGAGTGTAGGCAGTCCTACTTTTCAAAACCCGTGGTTTCGGCTATGGTTCTCCTTTCAAAAACTATGTGTTTTACACAGACGTTTTACTAGGAGCCTTTTGAAAGATGAAAGATCAAAATACTACGTGGAAAGAATTGTAATAAAGACAAGAAATACTATTCCTTGAAACTACTGGCGTTACACATAAAAATGTGAGAAAAAATAAAGCTCCCCTTTCACTTGTTGTATGGTTTCATGTTTTTGGACATAATAGAAAAACATATGGTTCTTACTAGGTCTTAAAATGAACTGAGTACAACTTCAGGTGAACAGCAGCGTATGACACATTAAACTGTTATTTAAAAACTAAGCCAAAATGCAACAGAAATGTGATAAAAACTAAGGGCACACCTGCTGCGTCATAGGAATTAAGACCCGCCATGTGCTGCTAATCAAATGCACTTGATGAACTATTCATCAGCAGGTGGGAGAACAACTACAAAAAGCATGATATTTAGCTGTTTAACACTCTGGAGCGTTCTGGTGGATGTAAACACAACGCCACAGAGGAAAGATATCAGCAATGATCTTAGAGAAGCAATTGTTGAAGCCCCACTGACCTGCAAGGATTATAAACTAAATTCTAAACAATCTGGAGTCCGTCTTTCTACAGCGAGAATGATTATTCACCTAGTAAATATTTTATAAACTGCTGTCAACAGTCTGCTTTTCCCAGGAATTGACGTCTTTGTAAAGTCACCCCAGAGTGAGACTGTTTAAAGTTCAGGGAAAAGCCTCAGACTTTTCAAGGTTCACTCAGAATGCTATATGTGAAAGTTTAATGTGGTATAATTAGGAAAAAGAAAACAATTGCGAGTCTGGCTTGTTTGATATGGTTGCTACAAAGAACCCCGTGGCATGACTGACGTTTGCAAAATGTGCATAAAAAAAGCAAACATTTGAAACGATGCCCCCTTTGACAGAAGAGGCCAAAGTGGTGATATTTGGAGAAACACAAACAGTTTTTAACAACAGTGAAGGACAGAGGCGGAGGTGTCATGATTGGGGTGTTTTCAAACCACTTGCAGTCATCACGTTGGCCATAAACTCCTCTGTGTAAAAGCAGTCTGAGCCCAAACGTGAAACCATCTGTGCAACAGTTAAAAAAACTTCACCCACAGGTTTACAAGGCAAAAGAAGAAGCAAAGACGTGTTGCATACCCTCCTTTATCAGACTTAATTTTTTTTAATGAATCCAAATTAATTTGAAATGGACCATATGTTTGCACGAGAAAGAATCTGTTCAAAGAACAGAGAAGAATATGAACTAGTTAAAACTGCAAATGAACACAGGAGTTTTTTTTTCCCCTCAAATAAAGGAGGTTTAGATTGCTGGTGCCGTCTTAGCATTACAGTCTGTGCTGAGCACAAATTGTTTCATTTTATCACTCGACACGCTCTACAATATCACTTCACAGTATCCTGTCTGCTATTCTGTTACAGCGGCTCAAAATCCGATCACTCTTATCGGGAAGCTGGCTGGCATAATTGTTTCAGCAGCTGACTTTCATAAATCACGATGTCTGTCACAGAGGCAGTAAGGATTCACATCTCAGGCCACACAAGGGGAAGTTCACAACAAGATTTTTGCTGTCTTTTATCATTATGCACACTGTCATCTGGAAAAAAAAAAAGTTTGGTCAAACAGAGGGAAGCTGATCAAACAGAACCCAACACATAAAGAGTCAGTATAAGGTTTAGTGAATGTAAGAACTACACACGGTAACCCGGCTAATGTGACTTCTAATGAAGGAAGGAAATCGTCAATATAGACAAGTCAACAAATATATAGTCCACAAGGGAGAGCCACACATGCAGTGAAATTCAGCTTACAACGCATGACATTGTATGACAGTGCCGAACAGGACAAAATATCATCTTCTGCTAAAGAATGATTAATCTTTTATGAAGTCTCTAATTTGTATTTTGGTTTGTTTGACGTGCACTTTCTGGGCTGTTTCACGGTGTTGCCTCATCATGTGAGCTGCTCTTGGGGTGGGGAGGGGCTGGAGGTGGGGGTTAAACCTGCAATGTGTTGTGGTGGCACAGCACAACACACTGGGAATAAGTTCAGGACCAGTACACAAAGAAGATTATGTAAATGCACAATTTCTTAATTAAATGCTCCAGAAAAAAAAAAAAAATTGCAAAAGAGGCACAAATACAGATGACAATGTGAGGCTGGATGTCAAGTGACACCGGAACTGAAGGAAAAAAAGAGCCCTTGGCTGCTTTTGAAGATGCTCTCCCATTTCCAAGTGTGTATGTGACAGGAACAAGAAAGAAAAACAGGATGAAACAATAAAAAGAAAGCAGTTAAAAATAGAGAAATGATTTCCTCTGATGTAAACAAAGGAAAAGGGTCGTGGAATTGGGAAAAACAAACTCAGTCATGAGAGTGGTAGAAAAGAGAGTAGAAGAATTGCACAACTCAAATATTGAAACCAGATTAAATTTAAATAAAAATAAAATTATGCTGAGCATGCCAATCTTGATAGTGGGGCCACACTTGTGGTTATCGATTACAGTAGCGCTGGTCATTCTCTGTACACTGAACACCTTTTATTTGATTTTATTTATGTATTTATTTGTCTGCATATATTTGAATGGTTAGTACCATGATTTGGTAACAGCTGAACATCTTTTATGATGGGTAACTGGTGTTTGACCAATATCTTTCTAAGTAAGGCGTGATCAAGGGGCTACGTTTCTCACAGCCAAGTATCCTAGTAGCCAAGTAAGCAGTTTGTATTTCAAATAGGAGTGACCTATTCTGGATTGTCTTTTATTGAGTGTAGTGGACAATTTTAAGTGCATAAGTGCAGTCACATGCTGGTCAAAGCATTGTGGGTAATGAAGTCCCACCTATAACTTAAATCATTTGGAAAACTTATTCCATCCCCCTACAGAACAAATCAAGAAGAATATGCAGCACATTTGGTGATTTTTTTTTTTTTTTTGAAGGATACACTGTTCAAATTAAAGTGTTACAATTTCTCAAGGTGATTTATTTGTTTCAGTGGTCGTATTCAGTGATGCGGATTCTTTGGAAACAAAAAGCTGTCAATGAGAAGTAGAGTTATCTCACAAACTCACAAAACTTTCTTTAAAACACTGTTTCATTTGATTTCCTGTCATATTTTCTTTAAAGAGAGCAAAGTTAGGAGTTGAGAGTGAGAGAATGTGAAGAAGTGAAGATGACAGGTGGATAAAAGGTAGAACTGTTGACAGACACATTAGGTAGGAAATAATGAGTGGAGGAAGAGATGAAGAACATTATTGAGAAATGACAAGAATGTAGACAAGGTGAGATTAAAAACAGAAAAGGAGAAGTGGAAAGGAATCTTGAGGGGATGTGGGGGGGTATGAGAGGCAAAAAAAAAAAAAAAGTCATGGTTGGATGGATGGATGAAACCAGATGGGAAGCCCGAAGAGAGATGTGCTGCATGATTATGATTCAGTAAGGCAGCCTGGCATCCGCTGGTTTGATTGTTTACACAAACATATGATCATAAACACACATTCAGCGACTGCTCTACAAACCATGCATCAAATCCTCTGGAGTCCAGCCCGAACACATGCTGCTGTGACCGAGGTGCATCCATCATGACGGTAATGAGACAGAGATGTCAGTAAAACCATCAGGTGGCACCACGCACGCTGGAGCGAAACATCAACGCTTGAAAAACAAAGTTTGACAAGGATTTGGTATATTATCTTACACCTTTACAGTTAACAGTAAAAGCATAGATCAACCTAAGAGTCACAATCAAAGATTCTCAGGCTAATGTTTTATTATTTCAATCTCAGCAAATCATTTCTGATAGGACCCAGTATAAGTAATAATAATAGTAAACAATGGTACATATGTGCCTCATTATATCCAAGACAACATTATGATTGTACAAAAAGAACTAAAAAAAAACCCAGTAAATTATAGTAAATACGGTCTTTTAAAAGGGATACTTGAAACATATTTTTCCTTGCTCTTGGAACCTCCTCCTATTCTCTAGTTTCATTCTCGGCTCAGACAACATAACTAGCTTTTTATATTTGCAGCAAGTTGTACTGCTGTTTTTGTTTTTTTTTTTTCTTAAGCTGTCCAGTCACCTCTGAGATTCTTAAATAAAAGTAGCACACTTGAAGCCCCCTTGCCCCTTCCTCAGCTTCTTGTACATCCAAGCTGTTGCTGTGAGATTGCTTGTTGGGGTACCCCTGATATCCCACATATACTATCATCTAAGTTAGAGACACTGAGGTTGTTGGTTTGTGCCACCGCTGCATATATCGCAGAGCCACAGGGGAGATCTTTTACTTTTCTTTTCATAGTTGGCTTATTACTCAGGCCCTGTCCTTCTTTTATAGTTTATGTTTGGTAACACCTCCTTGGCCCATCCTCCTCCACGTTTTTACCACAACCTTTTATCAGCTTCGTACTTGTAAGTACTGACATAAGTTCATTTGATGTCTTGATATTGTCCTCTGTATTCACAGCAAATAACATCACATAGGATTATACATTTTGACAAGCGTATAAACACTCAAGTATTAAGCTACAAAAGACTTGTCAAAACTTGTCTCTTACAGGAACCAGCTTTGAAACATTTGGACATTTGACAGTTTTTGATCCAGACTGATCTTTCTTACTAATCTCAAGAAGTAATATTTGCCACGGTGCCTTCTTTACCTTTCTTGGCTGTCCAGGAAAGGTAATCAAAGATGAGAGTGCCCAGGGATTTGAAAGTGTGAACCCTTTAGAGAGGAGTGCAGGTTCAGCTCTCTGAGTCCTTCGAGGAGTCAAGGATCAATTCTTTTGTCTTAACTGTGTTCACTGAGAGGCCATTCACCTGAACACTGTACTCTCTATATCGTGGTTTCTCATCTCTGTAAAAAGACTCATCTTCTCCTGTCATCCTTGAACTGGACAGTAACGTTGGAAAGATGGGTTGGTGCTCAGTCATATGTGTATCATGAGTAGAGGGTGCAGAGACAGAACATCCCTGCAGGACATGGCTGTCCAGGAAAGGTTATCGAGGACATGAGATGCTTGCAAGTATGACACACATCGAACTCTGTGACCAAGTAGCTGGTGAAGAGAACATCTGTGCTGAATATGGGTTAGAAGTCCAAAAATCATTTTCAAGACTGACTTTTTCCAAAAAGGTATTCTACTAGTGCACATTTATTTTGACAAAATTCTAGTATGCAGTATGTGAGCAACTGCACAATCGCCAGTATGCAGATTTCCAGTGTGCAACTGACCACTATATTTTACATCTAATTTCCTATGATGAAAAGCACTAGAATGGGTGGCAATCTACATACTGAAAATGACAGCTAGAAAAGTACGCAGTACACAGTATACTACTCTATACGCACAGTACGCAGTTTGAAAATGGTCAAAAGTCAAGGTAGGACATACTTCCAAGGGGGAAGAGAACACTAGCACAAAAATCCTGTGAGTGTCAGGAGCAGTGTAGGGCCCAACATGCTGGAGGTCAGGAGACAGGAGCCCTTTCAAAGTCACTTTAGTCAACAAAAGCAACTCCACAACACTGGATATTCAAAGAACCAATAATCCCAATAGAGGGAGAACAGCCAAAGAGCAAACCTAGGAACCAACACTGGACCTCAACAGTGACCATTACAAAAACATGATGGAAATCCATCCATCCATCCATCCATCCATCCATCCATCCATCCATCCATCCATCCATCCATCCATCCATTAGCAGAAAGACGTAATCCCTCCAGCATGTCCTGTGTCTGCCACGGGGCTTACATATACTTGGACATCCCTGAAACACATTCCTGGGGAGGAGGAAATTCAAGGAAGAGCATGACAAAAATATGACAAACTGGCAAAGAAAGGAGGAAAATTCACAACTCTGTATACACACTCACAGATGACGAGACAGAGATCAGATGACAAGACATGATCAGGACAAAGAGGACCAACAGAGGACATGAAACAACATAACACACACAAGGACAAATCACTTTTAAAATAAAATGGAAAGTAAGGCAAAGAAAACTACTCTAAACAAACAAGAGGCTTTACATCAAAACACTGTGTGGTGAGTGGGATATTTGGGGCCGTGACTGAAGAAGAGGGAGAGTGGATCCAGAAGATTCTGGAGCGATTCTGGATGAAGCATTAAAGAGGACAACCCTCTAACATTGATAGGCTAGTGGAGAGGTGTGTAAATCGACTTATGTAGTGTAAAGTGGTGGCTGAAGGAAGTATGTTTTAGTTGTGTTCAATTTTCACAAACAAAACAAAACAAAATTTGGTTCAAACATATTTTTGAACACTTCTAAAGTATTTGGGTATTTAACCAAGTGCTTAAGCAAGATTGATTTTAAATCAGGAAAAGAATCAAAAAAAAAAGATTGCCGTTTAAGTGAATAGACACAACTGGACATGTTAGACCTATTGTAAACCACATTACTCCCACCACGTGTACTCTTTTTATACAAGTAATCCTAATAGTTTCAGATTCCAGTACCTGATAAGATGTATGAGAGACGAGAATACTGTTGTGTTGTACCTTGTCTGAACTGAAGCAGTAGTTTTCCTCTCTTCAGCTCCAGACTGAGGCTGAGTCCCTCCTGTCCCTCTGCATGCAGCAGTGTCCCAGAGTTTTTCAGGCTTTTAAACTTCATGGAAATGATCTTATTTGATGTTGGTCGCAGTCCAGTGCTCGGTCTGTACGTCAGACTGCTGTCACCGTCAAAGCTGACCACATCAGAGGCTGAAAATCAAAACAGAGAAGAATTTATCATATATCACTGAAACAATGAAACTGAATTTTGGCCAAACCCAACAACTTCAGGATAAACATAGTATTTCCTGAACTGACAATAGTACTGTTTTAATTCGTCATTTTCTGCAAGCGCCCTATATGGTTGCTTTTCATGTCTCATAAGTGAGATTCTAGACATATGAATGAGACAAAGTTATGCTGGTTGCTGTGGATGCAGGAGAATATAACCAATCTATATTCCGTTTATCACTTTTCATCCAGCTATTTCAGCGTCAGGGTCTGCTGCTCACTGGGGATTTGAGCTGAGCTGAGGCAAGGTGAGGTAAACGTGTAGGCGGCAAAGAGTAAACTGTTTACAGAAAGCAGCAGCTCTTTTGAATGTGAAACTAATTTCTTTCTTTTTCCAACAAAGTTGGCAAGTCTTTGACCCCACTTAGCTTGCAATAACTCTCTTATTGCACTGTACACTATATTTCCTGCTGATTACAGAGCAGCTTAGAGGGTTCAAAGCTCTGAGATTCAGTCATTCATCCTGTAAAGCTGAATACTACTTTCAATTTTCATTATATACAACCAAACAAGCTAATTAAGCACCAGATTCTTTTCAGTGCAGTGGTAATGAGCCCTGTAATTATAATTAACCCAACAAGATGGTTTCTTTTTCCTTTTTCTTTTTTTTTTTTTTTTTTGGCTGACATCAAAGGCACAAAGTTTACTATCTTATATCTAGAAGCAATATGGTTGCCACAGTAACCCCTCACTCACATGGTCATGCTGGGAGCATCCACAGCATTACTCATTCAAGAACTGAATTCTGCTTTTTCCGGGATGTTTTTGTTGACAAGGTGGCACGTTAATCATCCCAGACTGAGATGTGTCGCTTGTCTTATTCATTATACTTACAATGTCTGTAATTTCTGTCAAATGTGATAGGTAAAAATAAAAAAGGTTGGTAATATCTTTACTTATCTTGGGGGAAAAATTACCAAAATTCGGCAGATAATATCAATTAAGGAGGTCAGTACTACACAACAAATGTCAAAAACAAAGTAAGATCACTCCTTGTATTTTCCACAGGTCTGTATTGAAAGAACTTGATGATGAAACACTACTACAAAGTTCAGCCAACAAGAATTCACAAATGATTTATGCTGAATAGGCTTATTACAATCTTGAAACTGCCAGCACTAGTTTTGTACCAGACAGATCTAATAATGCATGCATGCAGCAAACCCATTTGTTTTTACCAAGAGGATTCTGTTCTGGATGTTGCACCAGCAGATTCCTGCAAGATCACAAAGAACTTTCTCAGAAATTCAGACACAGGCTAATAACTGTCATGCAAACTATATATGCGTATCTATGTCCTTAAATGACCATAGAATGTATCCAAACCACTGCAATTGATATAAATCTTCGTTTGCACGTTGGAGATTAAAATACCTGAACCTGAACGTACCTGAAAAATAAATGAAGAAACTAGACAAATAGTTTTACTAATTGTTTTTATATTCTATATTTTGTGTTTTACTGTGAAGCACTTTGTGATCTGTTTTTATCTTGAGAGGTGCTATATAAATAAAGATTATTATTATTATAGACAAATAGTTCAGCAATGTTTTTACTGTTTGTCTATAATTGTTTTAATTGCAGACCTTCTTCCAGTTTCCCTTTTATTTTCAAAGTTCTTGAAAAAAAATGTTGTAAAATCAACTAAATGATCATTTCCACAAAAGTGATTTATTTCATGTTTTTTTCACTCCAATTTTAGATCACACATCACACATCATATTGAACACATAGTTGAAATGGAAGGGGCCACATTTGTTTGGTTTTAAACAAAATTTATCTGATATATGTCAGTTTGTTAAAATGAATGAGAAGTTTTCCTCTAACACGAGGGCAGGTTTTGATGTTCCACAGGGTTCTGTACTAGAGCAGTTTTTTTATTCATATATAAATCTTCTCGTTAGGTACTATTATTAGAATAAATGTTCATTGTCATGCAGATGATACTCAGTGTACCTATACATGAACCCAGATGATAAATACCTGCATCAGATCTAATTTCCTGTTACTAAACTCCGATAAAACTGAAGTAGTTGGTTTTGGCCCTGAGCACTTCAATATAAAATTAAGTCATTTCGTAACTTTGGGTAGCATTACTTTTGTATCTTGTACTACTATGAGGAACCTTGAAGTAATTTTTGACAAGTCTTTGTCCTGTAAATCACACATTAAACACATTTCTAGAGCTGCTTTTTTTCCCCATTTTTGTGACATTGTAAAAGTAAAGAAAATCCTATCTCAGATTCATGCAGGAAAACTATTCTATGCATTTGTTAGCTGAAGACTGGACTACCCAAAATCTTTGTTAGTAAGATCCTCTAAAATGAGCCCATGAGGTTAAAAAAAAACACAAGATAATATTGGGGAGATATTTCTCCAAGCTTAGTTTCTCTTTATTGGTTTTCTGTGAAATTCAAAATAAGAGATAAAAATCTACTTGTTACATATGAATGCCATCTTAAAGAACTCATAGTTTCAAACTATCCCTACAGAACACTTAAGAAACCACTGCACTTATAGTACAGTCGTTTCTAAAGTTTCCTAAAGAAGAATACAGGGTAGATTCTTCAGTTATGAGACTCCTCTCTTGTAGAAACAGCTCCCAGTTGGTGCACAGGAGGAAGACACCTTCTCTACCTTTAAGATTAAAATTTCCATTTTGATCAAGCTTGTAGTTAGAGATAGCCTCAATAATGACATGGGCTTTTCTCTCGCTTTTCCTGTCATCTCAGGCCTCTAACCACTTGAGGTTGAAAGCTGCCCTCCCTGAGCCCAGGTCTTCTGGAGATATTTTTTTTTCCATCCATCCATGATTAATGCCTGCTTGCTCCTGCTTAGGTTCACGGGGATCTGCTGGAGGCCCTTCTGGCTCTCATAGGGTAAAAACACACACTCACTGCCATGAGCAATTTAGAATCACTAATTAACTGTAGACAGATGTTTTTGGAGTGTTGGAGAAAGCCAGAGTTCTGCCAGAAAACCCAGACAAACATGGGAAGAGCTCACAGAAATGATCCTGTCGAACAGGGAACCTTCTTGCTGTGAGATAACAGAGCATTAATGACCAAGTCACCATGCTGGTGTGTGGAGTTTTTTAGCTCCTTCTTAACTGTTATTTATTAATGAGACTCCAGCAGACTCACTTGGCCCTAAATAGGAAAAAGTGGGTATAGAAAAAAAGGATGGATGGATGGATGGATGGATGGATTGGTGGATTTGTGGATGGATGGAGGGGTGGGTTAGGGTTAGGGTGAGAACTGTACAGTCCAGTGGAAATGAAGAAAATGAGACTCACTGTAGGGACACCCGTACGTCTCCAGCCGGAGTCCGATCCGCCCGCTGGGATTCCAGTCCAGAGGAATGAGGCGGAGGAAGCGAGCGATGGCTGGCTGCTGCAGCTTGTACTGAACCACACTGTCTGCATTACTGTTACCTGGAAAAGACTGAACACACACAAATACACAAGTTAATGACTTTTTGAAGTACACACAAGCAAATAAATCATCCAAAATGATAAATGGTAATTTCACAAAACTGACATTTGTCATAACTATGTGACACTTAGCAAAGTTTTTAAAATAACATTATAATCACCTATCAACGTTAAAATTCTCCAAAAATATTTAATATACTGACCAATGAGGTAAAGTGTTGACATATATGACTGATGAACATTTTATCACAAACTATAGCACTGAACATTTTGAACTGATGATACTACTTGGTACATTATGAATCAGTAAAATAATCTAAACACGAATATATTAGTACAATTACAGAACAATCCTCTGCAAATCTATCAGGACATTTTCCTTGAAACCAGCTTCAACCCACTGAACTTTCTCTTCCGTTGAGGAGACATCACTACTGTAAGATTATTCATTGTGAACCTTAAATTATCTGATTCTTTTTTTTCAGTAAATGGACAAATGCACACTCTTATTGCCTTTTAAGCAAACACATAAGATAGATGTGTTAAAGATCACTACACCAACAAGTTTGACAAAGTTGAAATCTTATTTCTTGAATTTTGATGTTGTACTTTGTCAACTCAACAATTGGCATTTATTTTAGCATTTCATTCCTGCGACACATTCATATTCTCATTTTGGGACAAATCAGGATTGGAGACAGGTCAGTCCAGTAGCTGTGCCTTCTCGTCCTCGTCCATGCCTTCAACGTGTGACGAGCGTGGCTTTACATTGTCTTGCTGAAAAATGCATGGATCACTCTGGAAGACAGCGTATGTTGCAGTAATATCTTTGTGCACTCATCGGCATTAATGCTGTCACCATGATGCAAGTCTATACTGCCCTATCATCTTTGGTCCACAGCACATGATGCTCATTTATTTTGAAAAAGGTCTGAGTGGAATACTGATCTGTCTGACAACTAAATGCATTTCCACACTGAGATGTCCAGAGATGTCCGCGCTGTGTCTGGGCAAGGATGAGCTTATGCTTTGACAGTAAATTTTTAAGTGGAAATTGTGAGTTCTAAAAAAATAACCCCTTGTCCCTGTAACAAAATCAACTATTAAAGAAAGATTGGTCTTTATACATTGAAATTCCAATGTATAAAGATCCAAAATATTTATCTTAGGCTTGTGCCCCTAGCCTTTACTTCACTGTCTTTGAATCCTTTAATAATTCCTTCAGCTGTAGAAGGACAAACATGGTTTAGAAATTCGTATCAATATGTCCTTGAGGAAAAGTGCTTTTAACTTTTCAGATTCTTTTCTCAACATATTTGTTTACAAACTAAAGATTGTGTGTGCTTTTCGAATGATTAACTCTGCCTATAATGCAGTTTTCATCCTGTAATCCTTTAATCTATGTGTGCACAAATTGATTATTTTGGATTATCTACTGATGATTAAAAGACAACATTTTCTTACATCTTGTGCATGTTTACAATGAGACATTTCATCAAAACAACATAAATAAGTCTGTTGTTGATGATTTTTTTACGGTGAAACGTCTGTTTAAATTTTATATAAAGAAACATTTTGTCATATTTAGGAAAATTTTCTATCCTTGCTGTCTGCAAAAAATAGCCAGAGTAACTTTTAAGAGAGTAACAAGATTAAATCTTAGACAATGTTGTAAAAAATTTTAACCTCCATGCCTGTAGGGGGAGCCGCTGAGCTAAAACATTTCAAAAACTTCTTGTGTTGCTTTCAATTGTTCAAGCTGACATCTTAAAAAGTTTTTCAGTGAGTATTCATTTGAAAACCATAAATATAACATTAAAAAGCTATTTATTGTTTCACATTTGAGTTTAAATTGTCTAATGATTGACTGGATTTTTAGCACAACATGAAAAGGCACTTTTACAGTTTGCAGTCTTACCACCTTGGAAACTTATTTATTCCAATTATTATGGCCATTAACCCATCTCACTTTGAATTTTTACCACCAAAAAAAAAAGAATAAGCAAGGAATTGATTGCCTTGTATCTCCCTGACTCTGGGCTGAGAGCTTAATGGAGCACATTTGGTCAATCTTCTTCTCTTCCCAGCTCCACCATCTGGCTATCTATCCTAATTACACGCCTCTCATGAAGTTGACACAGGGGTTACCAGGCTCTCTCCAACCTCAATATAAGCTGGACCCATAATTAACGTATTAATTCCTCTGTAATAACGAGAGTGAAGTGAATCATCTCATATGTTAAAGAGAGAAAAAAATACAAATGTTCAGTGGTAAACTGATATGTTAGGTGAACGTTGTCTTTAAATAGGTGCATGTGATTGTTTTAACGTTTAGGCTCTTCACAAAGCTCTTGTAAAGGTTAGTGTGATCGATAAATTGTGAGGTAATAATGGCAAAGTGCAGATTTTCTGTTGTTTTGAAAATTCTGTGATACACTTCTTGTTTTTTCCTTTTTATATATATTTCACAGAAACAAAAGAAAGGTAAAGCGACTGTGAAATCCATAGGGATTCTAACTTCACAAATCAAATAAGGAAAATGTTTAATGAATTCAAAGGTGTAACAAATCTCGTGAGATAGGCCATTTTCTGAGTAATTTACTGTTGTAAAAACCTTTTGGTAAAGAGCTTCGGTGTGAAAATGCAGGACAAAAGCTGCACAAAAAAGAAAAATGAGGTGAAACAATCATTTTACTTATTTATTTTTGTTTGTTTTTTTCTGTGCACTCAGATGTGTAGAGCATATTGGAGAACAGGAGTGTTTCCTGTCTGAAAGTACAACAAAATCTATAAAGGGGAGTTGGGGGAGTGTGCTGCAGCAACACTCAGGAGATTAGTTCAGAAGCCCTCATTTTTCACATTTGCTTTCATTTGATCCCCAAACCATTACTTTCTCTCTTCAGACAGCTTTCAAAACATTGTGTTAGGTTTAGGTGTAAACATTTTTGACATAATCATTCCTGCCATTAACCCTTTAATGGTGGATGTTTAATATTTGACACATTCACTTCTGAGACCTCTGCATCACCTCCATAATCAACACAATAATCATTTTAAAAAACATTTTTAATAAAAAAATATATATTTAAAAGTTATTTCTAAATGACCCAAAGTATTCATACACATACAAAAAAATATGAATTAGAAGACTATTAAAGTCAAAATTGGGCGAGTTTTTAATCATAATATATAATAAACACTTTAGACAACAAAAGAAAAATGGGATTTTCTGTCTATTTTAAATGTTATGTATTAAAAGGTTAAAATATTCAACTTTAGGTTTATGAGTCCAGTTTATTTATAAGACCACAAAACAACATGAAGCAGATATGAAATATATGGCGATGTACAGTGCAAAAGTCTTAGGCACCTCAAGTTTTGATGTTTTATCAAGCCTTTAATGGCACCTACATTTATTTTCTCAACGATTTAACATAGAAATAAAAATGACTAAAAACTGGCTCACATAAGTCTAAACAGAATGAGATCCAGATTAATATGTAAAAACATTTGTCTGAGATGTTCTCCTTAACACTAGAAGTGACTCGCCTTTGGGGACTTCTAGTGTTAAAGAATTAAATCTGTGCTGATTCTGATTAAATTCTGACTTTTACATGGAGTCGTTCTACTCTGAGAATTGTGTACTTTTACTTTGTGCACTTATTATCCTGAGGTCAACTGCTGAGGTTTTTCTAACAAAAAGGCAGTTAGCAGATCCACTGATTAATTGGTGTAAATTGTAAGCACCAAACGTTTCCACGACTTTATTTATGTACGCATGTAATGATCTACACCTCGGTGAAAGTTCGAGCTTTAATAAGACTTTAATGTGAAAACTGCACGGTAAATAATCAATTAATGTATCAACTAATCCTTACACTCCTCAAGTGTGTAATTTTGGTATCATGTTTCCACTGGGAATCTTGGAGCCTAATTGTTCTGGGCCAGGTTTTACTTCAAAGTCACATTTCAAGAGGACTGACATAAAACAATTTGCAGCCCATGTTCTTAAGGTACATGTGTTTGAATGTGCTGCAACAGTGAAACTCCTTCAGAGAGAATAAAAACATTTGAACATCAGATCAATTTAAATGCTCTTTTTGTTCCATTTTTTCCTTTGAGTCCCAGTTCTGAAAGACCAAAGTCAGATGCTGCACATATTGTATGCTTAAAAGCTTTGAGCCAGCCGGCTGGATCTTTGGCTCAACAAAAGAAGGGCGGAAAAGCATCGGCGAGAAAAGAAAATGACAGAGGAACAAAATGAAGGGGAAGGAAAATCACATGGTGAGAACAAAGATGGAGATAAACTGTGGAGAAAGCAAAGAAGAAAAGTGAAAATAAAGCAATAGTGAAAATTTGAGAGAAAGTGAAAAGAGTAGGACATGCTCCCTCATCTTTAGCCCTCCAGGCAGGAGAAAACAAAAACATAAAGAACAGAGACAATAAAGAAAAGATGGATTGCAGTATTTCCAAGCACCCACAGGCTTCTGAGGAAAGAGAAGGGAATAAAGTGAAGAAAAAAACAAGAGAGATACTCAAACAAGGAGGATGAAGCCTACTAGGTAATGTGTTCTGGCTGATCCACCAGCTCACACTGTCAACTTTCTCCTCTGACAGACTCTCTAAGCCCGGCTGACTTGTTTAAAGAAGTTCAGACACACTTTGAAATGTAGCTGGGCTTGTGCAGAGTTTACATGGCGTGTCGGATCAACATGTTTTTAAGCTGCAAGGAGCTGTGAGGAGTCTCAGCGCTGAGATTAGCTGGATTCGCTTCCACATGACTAAATTACCTCAGCTAGGCCTCAAATCAAAAGTGACTCTGAGCAGCACCATAACAAATGTGGCATCAACCTGGATTAACGTCCACACCCACAGTGCCAAAAAAAAAAAAAAAAAAATCCAGGTTTGATTTGGTGTTGGGAGAACGCAGCCTGAAAGCACAACACTTTTTAAACTTGTTCACTGCGCTGGCAGGATGTATAGCTGTGTTTTTATACTACACCTAAGCCACTTAGCATTCTGGTGCCTGTACGCTGAGCCATGTACCAGTACTACAGTGGGGAAAAAACAAGTCCAGCATGACACCTGTGCAATGGGAAAACACTGAAGGGTAGTGCTGTGTCTGTGAGGTGGCAGGAAGTGATGCTTCGCTTCCTCCGAGGTCCATCTGGCTCGTTTCCACATTAATCAGCACTACAGAGAGCAGCTGAGCATGTTCACTCCATAGCTGTATTTTACCACTTTGCTGTTACTTGTGAGTGGAAACTGCACCACAATCATCTTAAAAAGTGAGCACAATTTGTTAACATCATAGTAAAGGAGCCAAGTGACTATTCCTGCTTTACTCCACTTGATTAAACGTCCAGCAGCTGAACAGACAGTAGGACGTGGTAGTAGTAAAGACATTAAAAAGAAAAAAAGGATGTAACAGATGGATGGTCTGTCAGTTGCAGAAAGATGGCAGATTTCTTTTTTGTCATGTTTACAATGATTCTACAAATGCAGCACCATATATTTTAAAATTAATTTATGGTTTATTAAAATCTTCAGAGCATCTGTTGTCTCTGAGATGTTGAAAACACAACGTCAAAAAAGGCACCTCTATAATGTTTGCACATTTCACTCATTTTGACTTTTTGTACAGTTGTATTATTGATGTGTAGTTAATAACTCTTATTGCAGTGATGTATGTTGTATTACTTCAGAAAGAACCATTTATACTTGTTTGTGTTCCTCTACACAGGAAAGACGTCTTAAAACCATGATAAAAGACGAAGAACAGAACTGTTGAAAGGCGAAGAAATGAACATGAAGGAATCAGCAGCAGCTGCTTCTCAGTATGCATTCTGTCTGCATCTGGTCAAGCTCTTGCTCTGCCCATTTTTGTAGGAATGCTTTTGGATGCTGTGATAGAAAATATTCAGTCACTCTATGAGTCCACTCAGTTCAGAGCAGTACTGTGTCTGTGCAGTTTGGGTTTCGCTGTCTTACACAGCTGCAACCATGTTGTTTTGAGAACTGGGTGTTATTTTGTCTGGAGATGTACGTTTTGCATGCAAAAGATAATTAAATCATTCACTAAGTCGACCCAAGTCTTTAGTTTAGAGGGCTATTATATTATATTGATCTTTCAGCCAAGCATCTCTAGGAGTACTGCTGCTGTGCTGCACACCAGCTGACTGGTCTCAGTGATGATGCCAGTAGGTATTTTTGTAGCACCGCACTGGCGTCTTCGAGCAGACAATCAGAAGGTATTCTTTCTCTCGGGCTTGCTAAGGGCTCATATTGGCTTAAGCCACCCAGCTTTATAATAATCTTGCTTCTCAGGTCAGCTGTCCTTGTGTTCAAGTTATCTGGGCATTTTGATGCAGTTTGGTACCCATATTCTTGGTTAAGCTGAATTTCGAAGTGTCAGGAGGTCCCACCTCCTCTGGATGTATTCTCTTTCATCTGGGTTACTTTCATAGTAGCAGTCCAACAGTCCTCTACTGTCCCCTACGACCACACGTCTTGTTCCAGTAGCCTAGTTCACATCAGTGTGCCCTTTTCCCCTAACAGTAGATTTGGACCTTGTTAATCTGGGCAATGTCCGAGCTGGTGTGACATTATAATTATGTCTTGCTCATGATTGTGTAGCCAAGGTATCTGTAGCTGTTGCCCTGATCAACGTAACGGGTTTCCCTTACATTGCCTTTATCTATCTATCTATCTATCTATCTATCTATCTATCTATCTATCTATCTATCTATCTATCTATCTATCTA
>JAOWBL010003939.1:0-11698 GCA_028564865.1 Zenarchopterus dispar | reverse complement strand
TGTATGTATGTATGTATGTATGTATGTATGTATGTATGTATGTATGTATGTATGTATGTATATATATATATATATATGTTCTTCCTCTTTTGGATGTCTCGATGGGACCTGTATTTATTAGTCCAGAAGCTTCAAACGCCATGAAATGAAAGAGATCCGTCTATTCCAACCCAGATATTCTGTAAAGGTGCCAGTCATTCACAGCAGTAACATCCAAGAAGTGAAAGAACACCCTGATGTATCGCTTGTTTTTGCATTGATGGGGTTACATTGCAGCACATTGATCCATGAGATCCATTCTTCCCATATGCTGGATATACAGCTGAACTGAAAATGGCTTTTGGATGGTGAGCTTTTTTTTTTCTTTCTTTCTTGCTCCATCTTTGGGCTAAATCTGAAGGGCCCTGTCCGGTGCCAGAAGAGGCCATGTGTATCACTGATCAAACTAGCGTGTGACAGTGATGTCAGCAATGCTCATAACAGCACAAGCTCCTCTTCCTTCTGTTTTGAGTTGCTTTTCATTCTCCCTCGAGTCCCTGGAGAATGCTGCAAAAGAAATAGTAAAAAAAAAAAACAAAAAACAAAAAAACCACCTTGTGATTCTTTTGTTGTATGTCCTCACAGAGACACATGATTACATCTACAGCCATTCCTATTTCACATATTGGACCATGCTTTGCTAAGGCCCACTATACTTCAAATCTGTATATGCATTCAGAGGTCCCTGGTCTCACCTACACTTTCACACCCGAGGGTTTGGGTTTGAGAGACAGCTGGCCCTTGAAGGGAAAGACCTTTTCATCAATATGTTGAGATTCTTCAGGGTCGACTGCTGAATGGAAAGTTTGCTCAAATGGATTTAACACTGGTCTGATTTTGAAAAGTTTTTCAGCATTTTCTGGCTTTTGCGAATAGTTATCAACAAAGTGAATGTACCTCAAAAACTCCTTATGGCATTTACTGTCAAATGAAGACGAAGACCTGCTTGTGATGATCAGTGTATTCTTGATCCTAGAAATCTCATGTGGGCCATGACCATAATTATTCCCAGGAATGTTTTGAGTTCCCTTTCTGTCAAGGCCAGATTTTCTTTTCCATTTTCGTCTGCATACAGGTTGGTATTGTGCACAATTTCCTCCAGCAGATCTTCAGGAAATAGATGGGTAAAGAAATCTATTGGCTCTGTTCCTTCAACATTGACCTTCCATCCCCAAGCCCCTAATCCCCTAAAAAATGAGGGAGATCACCTTCAAGCACGTTGTCTTTGGTTTTCCAGACATTTCTGATTTTTTAATGTCTCTGATCTCTGTCTGGTGGTTCATCCTCTGCAACCTCAGCTATCTCCCCACCCATGCACAGCTCCTCAGATCCACTGTTACTGCGAGCACTGACTATTCCTGATCTTCTCCTTGTTTTTCTGCCAGCCGTTCATCATCACTATCACTTGCATCGTCCTCACTTGACTCAGACGTTTTATGCTCTGCTACCCTGTCGGCCTTCCTATCACGTGCTGCACTTGAACTCTACAACAAATAAAGGCACTAACTGTTACTCACTTTATTGAGATAATATGCAAGAAATATTGTTTTCATTTTAAAAAAAGTGTTAATTACATTCTAATTACAAATATTAATCGATTTACACAAAAAAAAGAAAAAAAAAGGGAAAAGTGACTGCAGGTTTATCCTGAGCAGTAATATTACAGTAATGGTACGGATTGCAGTTGAAATATAGACAGTGAAGCACGGCGTCCAGTTTAGAGGACATGTGATTAATTGTAAATTTCTCTTAATCTGGGAATTTTATCAAGAATATTAATCCTTAGAGGTTTCTTGATACGAGCATATTTTTAACCTGCATAGATGTCCTGCTATTGAAGGACTAACAACATATTCCTGGGATGTTCAGTGATTCTGACTTTCTGTCGGCCATCTTGGTTTTGAGTAAAAATAAATTCAATTAACCACGACTGGCTAATAGGTGGCAGTGTATGAAAGGATGCACAAACACCCACTGTATTGGCTGATATGCAACAATATCAACAAAACCACTGCATATACAACTATACACAACAGCTGTGCACTGTAGTGACCAGTATCATTTCTTTAAGATGTCCAGTGCATTTGGAAATAAATTTGAAGATGCAAAATTTATTGCTGATAATGCGACAAAAGTAACCATGAAGTTATTTCAAATTGCTGATATCAAAAGGTCACTGCCATCTTGGCTGGATGACTGGAGAAACATGAAAAGTGTAGCTCCTGTTTGTCAAAAAAAATGCCTGACAAAAAATTTTGAAATGTTAAAAAAAGTGTTCCCCAGAGAAACCTTAAAAGAGATTTGGCTTTTTTTTAAAGTCCACAAATCACATTAAATCATTAAACCGTTCAAAGACAAACTGGATATTTGTAATATCTGACCTCTCAGATCAAACTGCACCAAGAACCGTCATTCAGCAATAGCTGATATAAAAGCATGGTCAAGAGGTTACTTTGAAAAACATTTGTGAAATACTACAATACACAGTTGCATTCATATATACAAATAAAATTTTACTGTGTATAATAGAAGTTTCTGGGATGGACTTTCACAGGGTGGAAACATTTGTTCTGGTCAGAAAAATTAGCAAACAAGATTTTTTTTTTTCAAGAGATGGAGTATATTTGTGCTGAATAAGACACAAAAAAAAAGTCCATCAAAAGTGTTATCAGAAACAAGTCCAAGATTTCTTCTCAGTTCCTCTGTGATGTAGTTACAAATCTGGAAATTGAGCCATATAACACCAACATAAAAAGAGATTAATCTGACAGCCTAAAACTGTTGGAATTACATGTATGTTTGCAGAAATGCATGTTTTGCTTCACGTCTAGAATTTAACTCTTACCATGTGTCCATGGTGTAATCAGAAAGGCACTCCGAGCTCACCTCCAATTTATCTCAGAGAGCTGAACTCCCGAGGAAGATCAGGTAGTTTTGATTATAGCTGCGTCTGGCTTCCTCATGTTGGTAAGCAGATGTGTTTGAATGTTGTTTGGTCTCCCTGCTGAGGCAATAATGTTGTGACTTTTACAACTTAAGCTGCAGCACACGTTCTGATGTTTAAAATATAGTTATGAAGAACATACAGATGTGTTTTAATACCTCTACAACAAACGTTTGGCTCCCGAACCACGTTTCAAACTCTCTGCCCTAGAATCCAAGTAGTTTCCAGCTGCACACAGACATGCCCTATGTTCTGCATTAGTTTTTGCTAGTCAGCATTTTTTTTCTTTATTAGTCATAAAAATAAGCAGCAACCTCAGCAGTTTAACTGTTGGCATGAAATGACGTCTTCCCTCAAATTCAGCATTTTTATATAAAACATCTATACACTATTACTGATGAAACGCTCTTATTTTTTTCCAGAACAGATAGGTATATTTCTTCATCGTCATTCTTTTAGGCCCTGGAGGACTCATTTGAAACTCATTTAGATTTACATCTATAGCGCTGTAATTCTAAAGTACAGCATGACCTCATGCTGGCTGTGACTTTCAAGGTTGTGTTTTCACTGTATAAGCCGTTGATGTGCGTTTGAGTTGAAACATATGTGAGGTTTAAGCAGCACAACCTGCGTGTGCAAAGGAACATATTACAATGGGGAAAAATTGATTGAGGACAAGATTTTTGAGCTACTTCACAGCACGGGTTCAGTTGAGTTCCTCTGTAGGACATGTCATGCGCAAGGGTGTAGTGTATCTGCCGAAGGTCAGGATGTAATTAATTTCTAATGTTCCAGAGACGATGATTTATTTATTTTATTGAAAATTAAATGAGTTTGAATCCTGAGAATTGACCTTGGGATAATCCACAGATCTACAAGGGATCCTTATCTTATACAAATGATGTCCTGAACCCAACTCTGCAACTGTTCTTTACGCTGCAAAACTTACTTCTTGTCAACTAACTCTGATTGCTTTTGTTTTGTAAAAGTAAAATAAAAAGCTATGATTTCAAGTTTGCGGAAATGTTCTCTTCTTGGAGGTGTTAATTAGGGTTTTGTGACTTCTCGGATCATTTCCTGAGTTGTTTTCTCTTGGTTCTCATAATTTCATCAGCATCCTCCCTTATTCTTTTGTCCTTACTCTACTCTCTTTTTCCACCAGCTGCATTTTTCTTGATTGATTTTTTTTTTGATTTAGCTGTACTGATTACAAATAGAAATGCCTACAAGTACTCCTACTTAGTATTTAATCTTCACTCTCATCTGCACTGCGAGACTGTCTTGCGGAAATGTTCTCTTCTTGTCTTAGTGACGCTGCCAACTTGGCCCTCTTGCCATTACTTTGCGCTCATCTTTTTATCCTCGCTCTTAGATGGTCACTGTCTCCTGCTAAACCCCTGTCTGACCTGGTTGCTCATCTTAATCTGACTTCCTGTGTATTGAATCCTTTGGTTTTGTTAGCTTTGTTTGGATCGATTAATAAAATGCCAAACTTGGGTTTTACCATACTTGCTTGTTGTGTTGAGTTTGAGTCCCCTGTTTATGAGCTGATATGTTACCTAGCAGTTTAAAATAATCTGTCTTTTCTATTCCACATGTCTTACTTTGCTGTTGGATGTTAGATTTGTGTGTATTTGCTCAGTAAACCATTTCCTGAAACCAGTTAATATATTTTCATCTTATTAACCTTCAGATTTCATAATCTGCCACATTCATTTCCTCCAGTTCTTGAAGCAAGAAAAGCATCTCCACAGCTTGACAGCACCTCAACCTTTTGACTTTAGGTGGTGTATTGTTTTTCTTATATTCTTATGCTCTTCTTTTTGTCACATACAAACCATCTGAGTATTTCCATCATCTTCGTGACAATATCCCATGAAGATTGTGACTTTTCTGCACCAGCTTTTACAGACATAAGCACTGTATTTTTCTGCCTTTCCTCCATAATTGGCGTCTTCTTCAGCCTTTATCGTCCTCTTACGTTTAGAGTGTCCTGTTTGTAATGAGATGAAACCACTTCTCTGGATTTCTTCCTGTTATTGAGTTTTTAATTGACACCATGTTTCAGAAGGGCTAAAATAGCTTGGTGACTGAAATTTATCCGTAAAATTAGAACTTCCTGATACAAAGATCTGAAGACAAAGTTGTGAAGGCTTTAGCAAAGATGGTTTTGGTTTTATGAGTTGTCTGTCAATGTGACATGGGAACAGCGAGTCCAGAACAACCATTTTTCTTTATTTAATTACATTCAGGTAAACACCAGAAGTAGGGTATTATTTTTTTGTCTTCGTTTTTAGTTATTTTGGAGCTACTTTGATGTTTCAGTGTCGACAATTGTATCTTTATTTGGTTGCATGTGAGCCTGTTTTAATGTTACTGAATATTCAACACAAATCTGGTTTATTTGCGTATATTTCTGATGATGTTCTGTGCTTATGGTTGTGGGTGGCCCATTAAACTGACTTGGTGTTTGCTCAGACAGCTCTCCAAATGAATAGTAATGTCACTGCATCTCTGTGAGCTGTGTAAATATCACAAATAACCATTTTATAAGGTGATGATACGCATATTAGTTTTATGTTCATGGGATTAAAGTTAGTTACTCAAATTGGTAAACAAACATTCAAACTATTTTCCTCATGAGTTCAAATCTACATATTACACCTAAATTAATTTCCCGTAAAAAAGGACCAGGCAGGGCGAAACGCTCTTGTAAAAGGTTAATGATGCTATTACAGCAGCACCACAGGTTTACAACTGCAGCTGAGCAGACGTTTCGGTGTAAGAAGGGTCTCCCAAATGAAAATGCCTACATTGTTTCCTCAAAGGTCATGACGGGAAGCCAAATAAAAGAAGCAACAGTTGAATAATTTTCGCAGCTCCTCTAAAAATAACAAAAAAAGCTAATTCTCTTTTCTGCTGTATATGTTTAATCCTTATTTCTACAGTACGTTGATTTTTATTCCTGGTGTGTCCTGCCAAGGCAGCACACTTTGTGCCACATTCACATGTTTGCAGCAGAAGGAGGATTAAAAATAGCACGTTGAAACCACAAATCATCTCAAATATGTGTGACCCAGACACGTGTTTAGAGAATCTGAATTACTAGCTGCAAGGCTAAAAGGTCAGGTTGTTAATGCCCTCTGCTCCCGGCCCGCTTCAAGGTATGTGATGGGGGAAGTCTTTTATCCACCTACACCACTGCTTCCCATTTTTGAATTTCTGGTCTGAAGTTTACACTCATGGGCTCTCTTGGCAAAGTTAGAGTTTAATTGCTTATTTGGTCTCCATAATTTCTCTACCTGAGATGACAAAAGATTTGGTTAATACCTTTTACTTTATCTGGGTTCCTGAAATCAACAAAGAGCCAAGAATTTATGCATAAAAAATAAACTTACATCGACTGAAATTATTAATGGTGTTCGAAAACTTCAAAATGTCATGTTTCTTGCCAAGGCCAAAGCCTCTTTACTTCCCATTACTCATTTTGATTGATTGCAGCTGGTAGCTTCTTTTTGGGAACATGAAAAGGTTTTTGTTTGATAGAGCTCAGAGCAGATGTGAGATCTATAGCGGGCAGGAATGTCTCTTGGACCCATTTCTAAACAACTTCAGACTCCAAGCTCAATTCATGAATAAAATTTTTTGACGCGTGGCCACTTTGACAAAGTCTAGAAAAACACCCAAACTTTCGATCCAAGCATGGAGGAACTGGTTTTGATGGTCAGGAACACCTCTAAAACTGCTGAGTCACAGGTCTGATCTGGAAGCTGCTGAAGCCCTGGTGTTATTCAGACATCTTTAACATCCCCGTGGAGATGATCTCATCCAAGAAAGGAACCCCTGCTCTAAAATCAACACATTAAAGCTGAACTTAATTTTTCAGTTGACTGCTTGAACAAAGAAAAAGCCCTCTGGAGGTTTCCCTCCAGAGGTTCAGTCCACACAAACTTGTTCTGCATGAAACCTCAGTTTGATTTAGTGAACCAGTTATCTATCAAACTGGTAGACTTCAACTAATAATGGTTAGTACCATAATTTGCCAAACACCTTTTAAAGTCTCCTAATCTGTGTTTGTATTTTTCTTTATATGTCATTATTTTTACGTTGTATTTTAATATTTTTTAAGCACATGCTGGCAAACCTTTCACACCAAATAACTGTGAAAAGTCAATGAAGTATTGATGTTGCAAATTTGAACCAAACTGTTATCATCTCGTCATCTATTAAAGCTGAACTCTTTCAATCTGTCCTTTGAACTTTAAGCCAGACTCTGGCATGTTGTTACACCACATTAACTTACTTGGGAAAGTTAAAATTCCAGCTTATCTAAAATACCACTTGATTGGGTACAAAACTTAAGCTTTAAGTTTTCGATTGGAGAGATGGGCTTCTGTCAAAATCAGCTACATGTGAGAGTTTCTTATGTGAAAGTCTCATGTGGGTTTTAAAAGGTTTCTGGCATTGCTGGTTTGAAAATCTTCACTAAGGTGTTTTATAATTGAGGTAAAATTGGGATAAAATAAACTGAAATGTGCATGCATCCTCTGATGACACTGTGGATCTCATATGAAAGTCACAAAGTTCAAGAGCGCAGTTGATGAATTGTAACAGTCAAAAGTAAATGTTGATGAGCTCAGTCAGGGTCTGACAAAATTATAACTCATTTTCCTCCGTTGCATTTTGATTGGAAATGTTTACAAGTACACAAGTGCATCTAGTTTCTCATGTTACGGTCTTATAAAACATATAATATAGTGCAGATTTCAAAGTATAACATCACATGGACTGCATACATCATTCTTTTCTGTTCTCAGCACAAACTTTAACCATACAACTCTGGGAACATTACTTGCATGCAAAAGTCTGACGTGATGTGCTAAGTGGCTTGTTACACAAACCATCTGAGAATTTGTCATGGGAAAGTATTTAGGACAAGGAGGCACTTCAAAAAAATGTTTAAAAAAAAAGTCAGTCTATTTGGCTTGAGATAAGATTAATCCACTGGTTCACTCCAAATCACAAGTGTACTTCAACAATCAGATCAAGAACTAGAGCCAAGTTAGCTGGTTAATAAAACTTGCTGAAGGCAACCCCCCCCCCCCAACATTTAGTGTCATTTTTGACTATTTTTCAAACATATAAAACTTTCCAGTCCTAATATGATGGATAATCTCTATCATTTCAGCTTATGTGCTCTAAGTGGAGGGGTCGGCACAGCAGATCAGTGTTATCTGCATGTTCCTGACACAACACTGTAATTACCAGGATACACACACATCCATATTATGAATCACCAATTAACCTACATATGAATGTTTTTGGACTGTGGAAGGAAGCCAAAGCCAGTGAAAACCCACTTATGGACAGGGAGAGCATGCACACTCTACACACACTCCTGTTGGGTGTTCTGCCTAATGTAATGGATAATAATGTCTTTAAAAGAGTCTTATTTTGCCTTAGCCCAATATGTCACACTTGAAGCTTGGCAAGATGGCTCTTCTTAATATTGTGACATTATGACTCTTGCAAGTTTTCAGCTTCCATTCAACTTCAAAGGAGTCCTGCTGTATGATGTGTAGCTGTTGATGATGAACATGGGGAATCTGGGTAATTCTCGTCTGATCTGGATCTGTGATGTCACGGTGCCCTACAAATCTGAATACCTCACTTTGATGAAAATCTAGGCTCAGACTGCTCAAAACTAAGTTATTGGACTGTGCTTTGTTGGTTCTTTTGAATTGGGAGTCACTTTTAGAGACTCCAAAATAAAAATAAGCAATCAATAAATATATATGTATATTAATATGTCACCTTTAACTATATTTCCCCTTTTACAGCAATGCTCGCAGGCCTGCTAGTATTCACTCTGAACCATCCCTCTGCCAAACTTGAAGCTTGGCAAGATGGCTCTTGGTCCAGAGTGGGTTAGAGCATCTGGTGTTCAATCAGCCAGGAAATAAACATGTCAGTCCATTACACACTGAATTTCACTGGCAGGTCGTGGCTGTCAGAGTTGTTAAACTGCAGTTACTTTTCCTGAAATTATAGCAATCTATCTGTTCAACTTTAAAATAGAGGAGACAAAGTAGTAGCAGTAAATAAGTAGCTGGAAATACCCCGCTAACAAGTGCACCAATCACAGCTGTTGCGGTCTGCGTCCCCAGCTACAGCGTATCTACACCGCAGCTGCAGCGTCGATTCCACGCAGAAACTTAAATCACTTGTGATGCTTGGTCACAGTGACTACCGGGTGTGCACGACTCATACAGGCTTATATCTCTCCTTGACCACTGAGTTTGTTGAAAGTTTCTTTAGTTGCATAAATGTCCACACCACCAAACCATAAACTCCATTCAATTGCAGTAACAGATTTCTATATACATTCAAGCACAGACTTAATTCAGTAATCTTCAGAGCGACTATTCCAGTGAGTTGGATGACTGTGGGAAGGCTTGGATCTGTGACCGACCCCAAAGTGTTTTTGGAAGTCGCTTTGGATAAAAGTGTCTCCTAAATGGATGTGATGTTTCATAAAAGTAATGTGGCTGTCTGTGATCAGTTGAGATTAGAGCCACTCATAGAAATCTGTGGTTTTGGGCACCACTGTCCTCCAGCACATCCAGTCGTATCGACAGAAATAAAGCAGCCTTGTGCCTTCAGTGACAAGGCTGCAACCAGCGCAGCTTCAACTTCTTGGTGGTCTCTCTCTCTCTGCTTGCTGTGGTAAGACGTTTCCATCACAAGTTCAGTTTGTGCTGGTTTGAAATAAAGCCTGCTGACAGCTTCGTTGCTCCGGGCTAAACCTCAGACATTAGATGATGGCCAGTGAAGTCATGCAGGGTAAGAAGATGCAAGCTGAAAGAGCAATGGCATGTTAGAAAAGAGGGAAAACAAAAAAAAGGCAAAGTATTGGAAAACATCGTTAAAAAAGACACAAAGAAAACACGGAGAAGAAAAAGACTGATAAGGAAGAAAGCAGAGGATATATCCATTGTCCTGCATTAAAAAAATAAAACAGTACTGGTGCATTGGAGAAAATGTTGAGATTGACTGTCTTCTCTGCGTTTTAGTTCTTTATTTGGTGAATTCTTCTGGAACTGCATCCCTAAAAGAATAGTTTGCATGCATGAGTGAAACAAAGTAAATAACACTGATAAGAGACACTCTTGGTGTTGTTTATTATTTGTAGCTGGGAAAATTATCCCACAAAACATTGAGCACATTAAGGGTCAGCGTCTGTGCTCCAAATGTGGTTGTGGCTCTACAGCAACACTGACATGGTTGTGCCATTGTAAATATCAGACATAAAGAGACTCCTTTTGAAATAAATACAGATTACCATCACATCAGAGTGATTAACCACTTCCTCTCCACAACACTGTGCCATCTAATAGACAGCACATAACGCTGTACTATAAAAAAGTCCTGTCTTATTAAAACTGCCTATTTTTAGAAAATGTAATCAGATGTTTGGGGCTGCGTCGCAAAGTTCAGCTGGACAAAATGAGAGGAAAATACGGAAATAAAAATAAAAGTGAATAATGAACTCAGCTGAGTTAAGAGTTAAAAATGATTAACTTGGTAAGAAAGGGTACTGCCAGTTAAATACTGCACATTGCTTTGTGGATACACTCAGTCCTGTTTTATTTTTACTTTCATGCAAAAGAAACATATTTGCTGACTCCATTTGTTGTGTTTCCAGCAGATTCTTGGGTAACTGCAGAGCGTTAGGCGATTGAAATTTAATATGCACCATGGAGAAGAGCTGCGTTTCCTCGCATGGTCATTTTAAAAGTGTAAATACACTTGCACGGCATGCACTACCTCTTGTGTTTGCAAACAAGTTTACGCCTGAGTGCATATGCAGAATTGCCCCACATGCTGTTGTTTCCTCAGTGGTGTTGAATAAGTGAAGGTCAAGATGTAGCCACTCTCTTTCTGGCAAATTTTACTCAGAGTCAGCAGAATGATGGAAAACTGTTTGTTTACAGTTTTTATTGCTCTTAAGTGTTGTAACAGTTGCAGGTTGTGTAACCTGTTGGATTTTGTAGAGCAGGAAAACCCAGCCTCCTTTTTTCCACCCTTTAAATGAATAATATCCGATTGTTCTGTCTCTTAAACCAATAAATCAATTAAAAAATTAGTGTACTTTGGGTACATTGTCTATTTAAAAGTCGATTTACGTTTCCATCCATTGTCTTGTGGTAGCCAAAAGAATGAGACTGCAAATACAAACAGCTGAAATAAACATTTTCTGAAGTGTGGCTGAGCGCCTTCAGATGAGGAAGTCAGTCACCTGGGAGTAGAGTCACTGCTCTTCTGCTTTGAAAGGAGCAACTGCGGATGGTTTGTGGATCTGGTAAATAGGCCTCTAAGACGCCTCTCTGGGGAGGTGTTTCAGACACGCCCCATTGGCAGGAGGCCTCAGAGTAGTCCCAGGACTCGCTGGAGAAATTACATCTTTCGTCTGGCCTGGAATTGCCTTGGTACTCCTCCTGGAAGAGCGAGAGATGGAGGCCTCTGTAATGGATGGATGGATGGATGGATGGGTTGGAGTTAATAGCAGAATAGAACCCATTGAGTTATTGTTGGTAATATTGAAAAGAGGTGTAATTAGGGACTTTTCCATTTCCAATATTGTCACAGCAATGACGCTATGATCTATAGAAAGTTTGGATAAAAGTATCTCCTAAGTGAATTCGTAAAAGTAAT
>JAOWBL010003938.1:0-11700 GCA_028564865.1 Zenarchopterus dispar | reverse complement strand
GAAGGAAAAACTCCCTTTTAACAGGAAGCAACCTCCGGCAGAACCAGGCTCAGGGAGGGGCAGCCATCCGCCTCGACTGCTAATTGAACTAACCAAAATCACAACCCAAAACCATGACAAGCAAGTGTATGTATTAAGATTTACAAGTATGCACTAATACTACTAATATTAGCAGATTAACTATGTAGTACAGACATAGTATATAGTAAACAGTATAATTATGACATAATTTGTTTGATGTTAAATTTATGTGTTTGGATATTAACCACATAAGTTGGTTTATACACATATATCTATGTATAGATTAGTGTAGATGGCAAAATCAGGAAGACAATATGAAAGTCTATGTTTGCTGGGGACAACTGGGGTTTTATAGGTAACTGCAAAATCCTTAAAACCAATTAATAACCAATTAATAAAAACAGTGTATAGTTTTGTGTGTGTATGTATAGATGTATGTATGCATGTGGGTCTGTCTGTATGTGTATACCTATAAATTTGTGTATATATGTTCACATGGATATATATATATATATATATGTCACCTAGTTACTCATTTATTTACTTACTGGTGTTATTACTAATGACTAGAATTAGGAGTATATATTTGTTTACCTTTTGGCACAAATGAATACACATCTATGGGCAGATGTGTTTGCATATAGCTGTTCTCTAAGTATATGTACTCCCATCAGTACTTACACACCTACATGTATCACTGCTTTTGTCCTTTGTTAGGAGCTGTCTGTCTGTGTTCTTTTTCTCTTTCTCAGCAGGCTGGGCATGGCAGACTCATTTGACTCTCCCTCTCACCTGTTCCATCCTTGCACCTGGTTTTCATCACGTCATCAGCTACAGCCTTTAAAACCCCTGTTCAGATCTCCTGCATTCTGTGTCCCCCTGGCTCACCTGTATCCTGCATAATTCTGCCTCTCTGGACTTCTCCATTTGTTCCTGCCTCCTGGGTGACCCTGCCTCTCATGGACTACTCCTTTATTCCTGTGTTTCTATTCGGCTCATTGAAAGACTTTCAAAGAAAGATTTTGAAAGATTGAAAGATTTTCAACCGTTCCGCATAGTTGGTTCTGTGTTTGCAAGCCCCAGCTTATCATCCTTCTTTTTCCTTTCCTTATATGTACTTTCTTTATATGTATCCATCTGTCTCATGTTGCATGTTTGCCCTTTCTGTAATAATCCACCTCACATTCACTTACATTCACTTACATTGCAACACATCACAATGCACAAACTGCAATATCACTCTCGTTTTTTTCTCTGTCCTGTCCTTTCATGTTTCACAGTGATGCTTTTAGTCCTCTCTGGTATATTTCAAGGTTTCATCTCTTAATAAAGTATGTTTGATCAGTCTGTCATAAGGACTGGTGGAGGACACATTCATTATTCACTAATCACAGCTGCAAGATTAAAATGCATATATACTGGCAAAAAGATTTCTGCCAATTAAGGCCATAACAACTGATATATGTGCAGACACACACACACACACACACAAAATGAACTTGCTTCAGAAACTCAAAGACAAATAATTCTATGAAATTATATACACAGAAAACTGAAAACACAAATTAGCAGAATACATACACAGAACAATAATTCCATTCAAAAACCTTCCTTACCTGAGCAATAGCAATTTAAAAAAAATGTAAAAGAAAAAAGCTTCACTTTAACTGAATAACACTTTATTAATCCATAAAAGGAAAATATACAGATGCAGTATAAAATGAGAATAAATGAGTAGAAAATCAAGAAATTAAACATCAACAAACTGCATTAACAAACTGCTAGAAAGTTGGTGACATTTGGATGTGTTAGCATGGTATAGACATGGTTAAAATCTTCAGATAACTCCATGAGTGCACTGGTGTGTTGTTTGTATAACCTGGTAACGAGTGAGCAGATAAGATCACACACAAGGCTGGTAACACCGATGAACACTCACGGTAGAAAATATGGATGGTAACTCAAAACTCAATATCTGGGGTGCAGATGCTTTAGAGATAATTCCAGAATCACACCATCTTTTTTAACAGGCACTGCAGTCCCTATTTCTTTTTTCAATTTAGTTATTTTATTTTATGTTTTTGTTTGCATATATATTAAAGGTGGAACAACCTGAAGGCATATACATCCATTTTTATTTATTTATCCTTTTTTTGGAGGGGGCCTGCAGGGCACAGATGTGTGTGAAAGTGTGCTCCCTTCACCAGCGCTCCTGACAGTCTGTCATGTTTTATTGATCTCTGTAGGGGAAAGGAAAAAGAAAAAGAGATAACGTTTCTGTCAAAAAGGACTAGAATCACCAACAGTGGGACACAAAAAAACAGGAGAGGGAAGACAATACAGTGATGGGTGACGCTTGGTGACTGTGTCGTGTGTTGTAGTGTGTGCAAGTGAGAGTGTAAATTGTAGTGTTAGAAAAATTTAAGCAAATAAATTTAAAAGAAAGAGTGGAAAATTTAGGAGAAATGGATATATATACAAACAAAAGGACAGACAGAAGGGGAGGAGAATTCTTGAATAATTATATAATCTGTGTGTGAGGTGTGTGTGTATGGGATATGTAGGATGCATATAAATCTATGAATACTTAGTCTGTGTCTATGCTGGAGGGGGGAGGGCATAGAAACAAATCTGTTATATGATAGTATCATGCATACAGTGTCTATGTATATACATGTACATATACATGCATCTTTAGTACTTAATCAATATGTAGATATACCAATATGAAGTCCTATATATGCAGTCTACTACCATACATGCATAACCAAAAATTTGCTTGTGTGCATACATGTACATACATACATACACACACATATAGAACAATTGATGACCACATTAAAAGGTTATGCAATTCTCAGAGATACATATGTAATACGTACATATACATATCCCTACAGACCTAAACATATACATGCATACACAAATATATCCATTTACACACGCATACACATATATACGCATAGACGTAACTATAAATATGCACAACATACACACATATGGACACATAGTATATACACTTGTGTATTTATACACCCACAGAGATACATATACATATAGACAAAATGTATACATAATGATAATGACAATGGTATTTATTATCATTATTGGTCCCCGTCATATCAGATCACCCCAAAACCCCCAGGCACACCAGTACTGACCGGTCAGGATAGCCCTGGAGGGACCTGCAACCACAGGATCACCACCCCCTGCACCGCCGCAGCACCACCAACCAGAAGCCCAGAGAGGGCCCTGGAGAGAAAAGCTGCAACAAGGCCAACTCACCCTCCCAGGTCCACCCCACCCCACTTTACCCCATCCATGGCAACAGCGGACCAAAAGCAAACAAAGCAGCCAACTGCCACCCAACAGGGTCCAGCAGCAGTGCCGGCACACACACACACACACACACACACACACACACACACACCACCCCAAGTAAAAATGTGGTAGAGTGATGTCGGAGTCAAAAATGTCCCTGCAGACAGATCTTGGGAAACACATGCAGAAGTACTTGATTTCAGACAGTGAGCTCTTCACCAGAGCAACACTTTATTATTATTATTATTATTATTATTATTATTATTATTATTATTATTATTATTATTATTATTATTATTATTAATAATAATAATAATAATAAACCCACATTTCCTTCTTTAGACTTTGACATATAATTTCACAGAAAGATAACTTCAAAATTGAACAAATAAAAACAGATTCATGCATAAAAGAACAGTTAATGTTGCAAGCAAACAAGATCAAAGGTAAAAGTGTAAAATTCCAATTTGAACTATTGCTGTGCAGGATCTTTCTTTTTCAATTCCTGAAAGTGAAATTAAAACTTTATGACAAAATGCATGGACAGGATAGATGAAAGACACATACATGTTATATCTTACACTTACTCCTCCTCATAACACAGGAACAATGTTGCTCAGCTCAGTTCAGCGAGCAGGTCAGTGCTTCTGACTGATGGTTTACTCTCACAGGGCTGAATAGCCTGAGCATTTCATGTGTAAACCAATAGTAGTCGGCTAGTTTCAGATGTCATGGGGAGGAGCTGGCAGGAGGGGAACAGCCACAGCAGATGCAGATCAACACTCTATCGGCCTGAAGCGAATGTACCAATTCAAATGTTTGCTCAGGCAACCAGAAGAGGTGACAAAACACATCAGGTAACTGGCCCTTTCTGGATGGCTCCCACCCTCCCGTCGCTGATAAGAGACACCTTCATGTCAAACACACATGGTCATTGAAAGAGACACATAGCATTCAAGTAGTGTACTGTATATGCAATTGAGTGGTTTAACTGTGTGCTAACTGCTTCGGGAGATGGCATCTACAAGTTGAAGAAAGTAGAATTAAAAATGTTGATACCATAGGAAGTCTTTCTGATCTTCATTCCCTGTGGTGGTCATTTGAGTAACTAAAAATTCATGTTTGTTCATAAGGCTCTGTAGGCATTAAAAAAAAAAAAAAGCATAATAAAAAAAGAGCATATTTAACCTGGGCAGGTGTCAAGGATAAGAAAAAAGGGATAAGAAAGCACATCAGTATTCCTGAGTAGTTCAATCTGACTGAAAAATGTATGGGGGAAAAAGGTTTCATGACAAAGATCTATCCTGCAAAGCTGAGCCCTTCACTGCTAAATGGGAAAGCTTTACTGACTGAAGGTTTTTGTTTTTTGTTGGTTTTTTTTGTTTGTTTGTTTTTTGTTGTTGTTGTTTTGTGACATTGAGGCAAAAATACAAAAGTTAAATGAAATAATTAAAGTTAATGTGCTAAATAAGAGAGTTTGGTGTGATCACTAATATTTCTTTTGTATATAAAATAAATCTGACTGAATATTTTTCAAGATTAATGATTCCTGTTTTTGGCCAGGGGGTTGAAGGGGAAAAAGCAAAAAACAGTTCATCTGTATCAGAACTCAGTTAGTCATGAAATAAATTCATTCATAAGTAATTTTAGATCTTAAAATTAAATTTCAAGAAAAAAAGAATATTCTCTCAGTAAATGTCCTTGAGAACTAGACAACGAGATGGAAGGATGGAATACCAAGTCCATTCATTAAACCTTTAAGATTCTTAAAAATTTAAAGACATCCATGGCAGCCATCAGTGAATCCTCCTCACTTGGTGCAGTTGATGACATAGTAATGAAAAAAAAAAAAAAACACTTGTATGCATCATTCATTTTATGCCCTGAAACATATTTTGTGTACTGCTTAGGAATATTAAAGCATAACTTATAATTCAGGAGTTTGACACCTTGACATTTTGGCTTCTCTGTTTTGAATTTCAGCATGTGGTTTGGCATGTTTATATATGTAACATTGTAATCTCAGAGGGCCATGGCCTCAGGCTACTTGAACCAGACTACTAAAGAAAGGATTATCAAAAGGAATTGTTGAACAGCCTAGGGATTCATCAAAATCATCCCTGATACTGTTGCCCTGATAAAAATCCATTACCCACAAATGTGAGGGGGATGGTGGTTGTTCGCATGCATGTGCATGTTTGTGTGGGGGTGAGAGAGAGACAGTGAGCAAGAAAATGAATGTGAGGACTGTGAGGTACCCTCTCCCATCCTCACACACACACACACACACACACACACACACACTCACACACACACAGCTCTCTCCTTTTCTTTTTTTTTTCTTTCCCCGAAAATAATGGATGGACTTTACAGGACAATGAATCTCTTTTGCAATATGATCATGCCTGATCCCCAAATATATACTTTTTCCCTTCTAAAATGTTTTTACTCAAATAATAGTCATTATTCTATTTTTCTGTGAAAGGTTACATTCAGGGTAATGTAAATTGTGGAAATTAGATTTTTTTTTTAAATCTCTAAAAAAAAAAAAAAAAAATTGCTCACATACATATCTTATGAACCCCTGTAAGAATATCTTAGCTGTGTACAAAATCACTTCCTAATCACAATATAATCCACTACACTCTATTGTTGCCATTTTGTGGTGTTATCTAAATATGTAGTGAAAACTCTTAAATACAACATATTACACACAATAAATTTCTCAATGCATTTTGAAAAGTAGTATACAACTACCTTTCCCCGATAAGATGTAACTAAGGGGTGAGCTTTGTAGGTACTAAGCATGAGTTTGCTGATTTATTTACTAAAATGGATCAAGAGGAACTTAAAGAATTGGGAAGCAGGTTCATCATAAACACCCCAGCTACCAGTAACATGAGTGGTGTCTAGGAAAAGCAGATTTGCATCATCAAAGTGTGTTGATGTTGATCTTAGACCAGCTAGCCAAATTTAAGTGCTTCTCTCTTTGAGCATTCTGATATGAAGTTATGGTGGCAATAACCTTTGACTACTGATCACCTGTGAGACTAACCCACTCCAGAGACCCTAATACCAAGCTAATGATGAAGTTTACAATACATGGCCCCACCACCAGGAAAGTTTGTTAGGACAGATCTTTACCTGTGCAAGAGGTGAGGTTCAGTTTAATACCTAGCAAAAGACTTCTGGGCAAGATGCGATTGGGACAAAATCTCCAACACTAACAACAATGTTTGAAAGATCACAAAAATTTTAAAGTTATTTGCATTGTTTACACCTGAAATATGAGGTCTCTCAAACAATAAATGCAAAAATTATAGTGAACTGAAATTCAAATTCAAAAATACTTTATCACAGAAGAGAAATTAATTGTTGCAGTAGTCATTTTATTTAAGTCTTGAATCATAAGAGTCATGGTATGGGGTTATAGCTGTGGGCAGGAGTGATCTCCTGTGGCATTCTGTGCTGCAGCTAAAGAAGCCTGTGATTGAAGACTCTGTGTTACTGAATCACAGTGTTGTGATGAAGATACTCAAGGTTGTCCATGATCTTCATTTTATCAAGTATCCTCCTTTTCACAATTATCTCCAGAGACCCCAGAACAGAGCAAGTCTTCTTTATCAACTTGTTCAGTTTCTTTAAGTAACTGGCTCTGATGCTGCTCCCCAAACAAATGACTGCAGATGCGACTGCACTCTCCATAACAGACTTAAAGAAGATATTCAACATCTTGCTGCAAACTCTGAACAACCTAAGCTTTCTTGGGAAGTAAAGTCTGCTCTTTCCTTTCTTATCATCAGCATCAGTGGCGTTTCTCCATTCCAGAGTGTTGTCAAGGTGTTGTCATTTATACTCCTCCAACACTTCTACTTCTTCTCCAGTGATGGAAAAACTAGTAGACATAGTATTTGCTCTCCAAAATTCCACAATCATTTTCCTTTATCTCATTCACATTCAAGATGAGTTGATTGTTCCCACACCATGCTACAAAATGGTCCACCATTTTGTAGTATGGTGGTTGGTCACTTGGCCATCACTGATACAGTATTTCTGCAGCTGACAGGGCTCCTACTGGTACTGGAAGTCTAAGGTGTACAACATTAAGTGGAATTGTATAGTGTCCTGTGTTGGTCTTGTGCTGCTGAAAATCTGGTCAGACACACAACCATTCATTCTTGTTCAAAAATGCAATGGCAAATGATCAAAACTAGCCAGAAAGCAGTGTCAAGTTCACCACATTTAATATAGAAATGTTATTTTTTTATGTTAATACTTCAACGACATGTGAATCATCACCTCCTTTTTTGTCACGCCAAAAGAAGAAAATATGTTGGAGCATCCATCCATTTTCTAGACCCATTGTTCAATTTCTGGGTCACAGGGGTCTGCTGGAGCCTATCCCAGCGAGAGGCAGGGGTATACCCTGGACAGGTCGCCAGTCCATCACAGGGCCACATTCGAAGACAAACAACCATTCACACACACACTCACACCTACGGGCAATTTCAGAGTTCCCAATCAACCTCACATACATGTTTTTGGACTGTGGGAGGAAACCCACGCAAACACGGGGAGAACATGCAAACTCCACACAGAAAGACTTCTGGCTTGGAGTCGAACCAGGAACTTTCTTGCTGTGAGGGAGCAGTGCTAACCCCTAAGCCACCGTGCTTATGTTGGAGCAGCAAACAACATTTTTGTCAGTTAGCCATGCTATCACAGTCATGCCCCTAAACGTTAGCTCACTGTTATTTCTGTGAGGCTTCATCAATCTTGAGTATTTTCTCAAAAAGTTTAACATGTTTCTGTTCATTTTAAGAGGCAGGATACATCCAAATATTGAGATAGTTTCTTCTTTTCACAACAAGGTGGTGCTATAAGCGTGAGCAATTATGAGCATATGGATCTCTTTTGGGGGTCTCAGAGACCTAAAAGACAATGGAAAATGTAATAATAAGCATGCTTCCTGTTGCTAACAGGTTGCGCTACAATTTTTCCTGAATATTATACTGGAGTTGTGTTCAGAGTTGTACTGTTAATATATAAATCAAATTTGGCTCACATTAAACAATGTATGGCTGAGTTACATTTAAGGATTAGGCCAGGCCCTAAAAATGCTATATACACCCCTGTTTCTCTGTACTGATCTGTAAACAGCAAATCCTTGAATATTTTTTCAAAAATCATGAAAATTCAACTGTTCATTGAAAAGTTCCAAAAAAAAATTCATGAATCATTCTGACATGTACTCCTATATTTCTAAAAGATTTGGTGACACTAACTGAAATATAATTCATACAAAATATTTGTTTAGTGTCCAAAATTTTAAAATGTCACTGGATGTGTACTGTTTGACCGATCTGGATGAAACTCATAGAAATTAAATACCATAGACTCGACAGTGTGTGTGGTGAATTTGAAGTTGATTGGACCAAGTATAGCTAAAACATAATAATCAGTTATGATTTCATATTTACAAAAATATAGAATGATGAACTTCTGAATAGACCCTATGTTGCAGTGTATGAAATGTTTGGCATTGTGAAAGGGAAATGATCCTTTAATCTCCCCTCCCAGAGACAAATGGGTGATTTTTTTTTTAAATTATTCGTGTGTGGCAAAACCATTCACTTCATATTTCTCAGTGAATGACACAGGCATTGTGCTATGAAGCTTTATGTGTTGCTTGATGACATTTGTGAGTATATCCAGTGCGAATTTAAGGCTCATCTGATGAAGCACAGTGTAAATACAAGACAGAATGTCATCAAAATCATTTTTATTTATCAGAAGGTGGTGCTATGGAGTTCATCCAAGATTGTCATATCCACTTGTTCAGAGTTGAAGCCACATCAAATATATAGAATTTTGGTCAGATTAGATGAGGCATGTGCAAGTTAGAACAACTTTACCATTCATGGTGAGACACCGAACTTTGCCCCCCTCTCACAGTGAAGCCCTCTGATAGAAAATTCATTTTCAATGTCAGTCATCTTCAGTGGCTTAACTACTGGCTGACCAGGTTTGAGGAATATCAGCTCTTCCTGTTATGCAAGTAGACAAAAGGCTGGACCCAAGAGCATTCAATCGTAAGGCTTAATCCTTTTATTGTGAGTCTTGATACTTTGGAGAATGAGGAACAGACACGATGATGATGGCTGGTGATCCACAGACAGACGAAGTGAGGGGCAGACAAGATGAGGAGCCAGGATGACGACAATGACGGGTGGTCCACAGGCAGACGAGGTGAGGAACAAGCAAGATGAGAAACAGGCAGGACGGGAGTCAGACGGACTAGAGCACAGGAGAATACAATTACTAGACAGGTAAGCTAAACACCAAGTTAAGTATAGCCTGAGAGAATTACCGGACGGTGAACAACAATCTGGCGCTGGCTGAAGTCTTTAGGTGTCATATATACAGGTGATGATGGGTTGATTCGGTACAGCTGTGATGTCAGATCAAGTGCAGCTGCAACATCTGGTCGCCACGCCGAGCTGCTGCCACCAGATCACAACACTTCCAACTTGGAGCAGAGATGCATAATACAAAACATGATATTTCCTGTTGCCAACAGGTGGCACTTACTGTATTTTACACTTTAGATGTGTTCAGGCTCAGACTACAATTATACACATCAGTTTTGGTCCAGATTAAACAATTTATGGCTGAGTTACAGCTAATTTGTGTTTCAGCACAAGTTTTTAAAATGACGTCAAACTTTGCTGCATCACTACAGTCCCACCCTTTGATAAAAAGTTGAAAGCTTCATAATTTAGCATTTGTTCATGTATCTAGCTTGTACAAAAAAAGTTTTGAGTCAATCTGATTAAATCTCTTGGAGGAGTTCATTAAAGTACTAGACCTCCTCACAACCTCAGTGCTCGGGCCCTAATAATAATGAACATTACAGATATAATAGTGTCCCTTGGTGAGCAGATCATACAGATATGTCAAGGACTCCTCGGTGCAGTGGAATATGCCACTACCTTTAGGACATTGGCAGCGGACTCTGGCTAGAACGACACAGCTTTATAGTGTGTATTGACCAAGGGATTCCAATAACAATTAAAAGATGAATTAGCAACCAGGGACTTGCCAACCGCCCTAGATGAGCTAATCTCCCTGGCCACATGTCTTGACAACGAGCTCCAAGAAAGAGCAAGAGAACGACAGGCCCTGTCAGCACTTCTGCAGTCCACACCCCGCCCCCTCATTCGCCCCCTACAGTGTCAGAGGAACTCATGCAATTAGGCTGTACCTGTCTTCCCTCAGAGGAGAGGCAACGCCGACTCTCCATGGCTTTATGCCTTTTTTGTGGAGTCAGAGGTTATCAAGTTGCTGGATGTACCCTACAGATAAGACCAGAGCCAGTTTATCTATCTACAGTTTTGTTCAAGTATCATGACCTCGCAGAGGTCTTTAGCAAAGATAAGATGATTGGCCGTCCACCGCATTGTCCCTATGACAACGCAATTGACCTGCTCCCTGGGACTCCTCTACCCTCAAGTCACCTATATAAACTGTCCAGGCTGGAGACCGAGGCCATGGAAAAATACATCACAGGCTCCCTTGCCACCATATTAATAAGACCCTCTTCCTCACCTTTCTTCTTTGAGGCCAAAAAGGAGGGGACACTCCATCTGTGTATTGATTACTGTGGATTAAATAGCATCACAGTCAGAAACAAATACCCTCTACCACTCACTGAGTCTGCCTTCAACTCCCTTCATGATTTCATCTTTTTCTCCAAGCTGAACCTGAGGAATGCATATGATTTGGTCCGTATAAAGACAGGAGATGAATGGAAGACTGCCTTTAAGACCCCTTTAGCCCCCTTTGAAAACCTGGTGATGCCATTTAGACTTTGCAATGCTGCAGCAGTCTTTCAAGCCTTGGTAAACAAAGTGTTGTGAGATTAATTGAGCCGCTTTGTCTTTCTGTACTTGGACAATATTCTAATTTATTCCTCTAACTGGTCTGAACACATCCTTCATGTACAGTAATTCCTGCAACGACTCTTAGAAAACAGACTGTACATATTCGAAAGTGGTCAGGTGAAGGCTGACCCTGATGGCTTTGACAAAGTCAAAACTGTCATGGAATGGTCTGTGCCCATAACTGTTGAAACAGCGCCAACACTTCCTTAGATTCACAAATTTCTACTGCCGGTTCATTTGTGGATATAGCTTCATTGCTGCCCCACTTGACCAGTCTAACCTCCCTATCTGTCCCCTTTCTTTGTTGAAGGAAGTGGCCATAGACTTCACGCATCTGAAAGACCTATTCACAATGGCTCCAGTCCTGCGACATCAATTCAATTCAATTCAATTCAATTCAATTCAATTCAATTCA
>JAOWBL010003937.1:0-11700 GCA_028564865.1 Zenarchopterus dispar | reverse complement strand
GTACAAGGACCGGATAGCCCTTATTAGGGCCTCCGGCACCCCATACTCCCGGAGAACCACCCACAGAAGTCCCCGGGAAATAAAAATCAGCTGGTAAATAAAACCTCAGATGAAGCGGTGTGAGAGAAAACTAACCCTTCCTGCTCCAGCGAGATTTAAGATGTTCAGCTGCAGTCAGGTGTTCCTAATCGAGTGTACGAGGTCGATCGATCATCAGGAAGTTTAATTACCTCTATAAAAACAGAAGTTTGTGATTCTGTTCTGGTCTGAAACATTCAGATGTGGCATAACTCAATGCCGAAGAGGAAAGACACCAGCACTGATCCAAAGCCTCAGTCACATGATCCATACCAACAGCTGCAAACGCTTTACAAACGATTTTTGGACCATTTCTTACAGCCTCCCTGAGGCAGCCTTATAAGAATCCAGCGTTCGTAGCCCGTTCATAAGTTCGTTGTCATGTTGATGGTCGTGTCTAAGATTTTCTACGAATGCAGCACAAAAAGCCGTGTTTTAGGGTCGGCGGACGAATACCTTGGGAACAACCTAAAGGAACAACTATGTTCGTGTAAGTGTGGTGCAAGAACACCTTAAGTTGTTCTCGGGGCGCCTTTACAGCATTCCCATGAATGCCTTACGACAAGAGATGTCATACGTGCGCCGCTCGACCGCAGCCAAACAAAAGCAGTGGCTACAACCGCTACATCTTCTTCTTCTTCTTCCTGCAGCTGTAGAAGGTGTAGCTGCGGTCTTCTCGCCATGATTGCCATCTAGAACATTACCAACGTTTCCACAAATATTCCAGCAGATGAACCGAAAATGTGCTGAAAGCCGTAGGATCCTCCAACCATCGAGTTGAAATTGCCGTGAGTTGAGCATCGGGATCCCGAATGGTCACCTTCTGACAACAATTTTAGTGAGACGACCATCAATCGGTTCCTTTTTGGAGATCATATAAACTCTGTGGTCAGCATGCGGCAGAAAAAAAAAATCACCTCATTTTCTCAAGAATGCCTCAAGTTGCTCTTGAGAATTGAACGGTAGCCGTACCAAGTTCCTACAACGTCTGTAGGAAACTATGCCCAGATTTAGCAGGAAGCCACCGTTTGTAGGAACCTTTTGTAGCTGAGGCTTCAGAGAAGCAGTTGCTGCTTCCTGTTAATCAGGGAAGGAACCTTTAAGTCCTTTCTAAACAACCAGGAGTTGATCGTTTTACAGTGAGAAAGATTAATCAGCAGGAGTTCGTCTTAGACTCAGTGAGCCTGAGTTGGCACGTGAAAAGTTGAAGTTCATGACGGTACAAAAAGCCAAACAAGGTTTTAAGATCTGGAGACGGCAGGAGAAAGGCTCCTCTATCTAAGAAGAACAACAACGTGAGACCTAAGTGGAGACGTTTGGCTGCAACGTTCAGTGAAAACCAGACACATCAAGCACGGTGGCGGAGGGGTGATGATTTGGGCTTGTTCTGCAGGACCAGAGCATCTCGCAGTCATTCAGCTCTGTCTGTGCAGCAGAATATTCCAGCACTGAATGTGACGCCATCTGTCTCACATCTGGAGCTCGACTGGGATTTGGTCACGTGACCGGGGATTGATCCGAAGCTCAACAACAAATCTGCGACAGAATGAGTGGCGAGGACAAGAATCAGGCTGTTGGAGCTTCAGAGAGCTGTGCATAGGTGAACGGTACCGGTCCTGATAAACTGGACCCAAAAAATGGCTGAAATTGTATTTTTCAAAAACATCCGACTGAGACTGAAATAGATCAAACCAACATGCAATTAGTAATTACGTCCTGTTTGCAAAAATTTGCTCCGAGTTGCTCCACAACGATACGAGAGACAGATAAGGTCGTACAAAACAAAATTATTATATATTATTCGATGAAATAACAGTGTTTTTCCAGTCTATTGAATCACAAGTTGTACTTCATTTCTCACAGACTTCTTCTGCATTTTAGGTTAATATAAGTAATAACAGTGTAATATGTGGAGTTCATTTGAGCTTGTTTGTCGACTCTTTTCTTTTTTTTTTAATTTCCTCCCATCTACAATCTTATCACATAACTGTCCAGAAGGAAGGAAAATCATCCCCCACAATGCTTCACTTTCTGGCCCCCGTCATCCATCCTGCTCCTGATTGAGTTGTGCTGCTTTCTGGGATAGAAAAAAAAAAAGAAAAGAAGAAGAAGAAGAAGCCATTAGCAGTTTCACTGGACTGTGAAATGGGCTCTCGTTCAAGAGCGTTTTTTTTTTTTTTTTTTTTTGGCAAGCGCAGAGGAGGTTTGGGGAAATGCGTAGGAACACAAACACACAACTCCAACAACTTCTTGGTAGTTGAGATGGGATTACCGATTAGAAAGGTTCACGGGCGTAATTAGTCTCCAAGATCTTTCAGTGTGCTGCATTTTTGGACGGATATTTGTCAATAACAAGCTGCCAAACCTTTTCAAGGCTTTAATATTTTCATCTTTTTTTTTTTTTAACTCTCTGAAAGTGGATTCATCATTTGACATAATTATCAACAACGATGAGCATTATCAGTGGATTTTAGGTTATTAAAGAGGGAAGTTGATCCAGTCTGAGTCCATCCATCCATCTTCTTCTTATCCGGGTCGGTCGTGAGGGCAGTAGTCTAATCAGGGACACCCAGACTTCCTTCTCTCCAGCTCATCTGGGGGGATCCCGAGGTGTTCCCAGACCAGGTGAGAGACATAGTCCCTCCAATGTGTCCTGGGTCTTCTCCTCCCAGTGGGACATGCCCAGAAAACCTCATCAGGGGGTCCAGGAGGTATCCTCGCCAGATACCCGACCCACCTCATCTGGCTCCTCTCGGTGTGGAGGAGCTACTCTGATCTCTTCCTGGATGACCGATCTTCTCTCCCTGTCTCTGAGGGAGTCCCCGGACACCCTAAGGAGCAAACTTGTACCCGTGATCTCGTTCTTTCTGTCTCTACCCACAGCTGGTGACCACAGGTGAGGGTAGGAACTTAGACCCACTGGTAAATGGAGAGCTACACCTTTCAGCTCAGCTCCTCCTTCACCACGACGGACCGATACAGAGTCGGCATCACTACAGACGCCTCACCGGTCCACCTATCAATCTCCCGCTCCATCCTTCCCTCACTCCTGAACAAGACCCCGAGATACTTGAACTCCTCCACTTGGGTCAGAGGACACTCCACCCTTTTCTGATCATGGTCTCGGATTTAGAGGTGCTGATTCTCATCCCAACCACTCCCGTGAGAGTTGAAGGTCCTGGACCGATGAAGCCAACAGAACCACATCATCTGCAAAAAGCAGAGACCCGGTTCTGAGATCACCAAATCGGAAATAAAAGTATTTCCTTCTCCGTCCTGCACCTGTTGGCTCCTGTGGCCAACTGTTGCATCTGTCGACATTGTTGTGACAAGCCCCACACTTAATCCAAACCATCCGAACCGCCTCCTCCGGGTCAGCCAACATCACGACTCGTCCCCGCGTATGTTTGTGTCATCTTCATTAAAGGTCTGCGTTCCCACGGCCCATCAAATCACAGAAGTCTGCTGCTCTGCTGGGCAGCGGAGGAGACAGATGGAGGAGGACAGATAAACATAAGGTGTTGGCAAGAAGCAGCGTTTCTGCTTAATTATGTAATGGAGCATGAACGGGGGCTTAGCCGGAGCGCTCTGATCAGGTGCCACGAAGCTCACCGTGCCTCTGACACTTCACCTCCTCGGCCTGTTATTTGTCATGCTTCCCCAATACTTTCAACCATAATGACGAGTGCCTGTGAATTATTCATTATTTGGGATGTTCACCTAATCTTCTGCAGAAATGGACACCAGAGAGACCCGCCTCATATTCATCACTGCGCAGTAATTATAGCCGAATCAAAAAGAAATGAAATGCACCAAAAGGAAGTGGGCTGCAAGTTGAAGGATGTGATTAATAGGCCCAAAGCTGCAGCCATGTCGACCTAATAGGTTTAGATGAATAATGCAGTTGCAAATGGGTTCGGCTGAATCCCATCTCTGCTCCCGGAGCCACAATCCCTCCGTGTTTCCTGTCTTCAAACCGTGGCTCTATGAATGAATCTGGTTTTGTTTTTTTGTTTTTTTTCTTGGATTTCTAATCACCGTAACATGACGTCTTTGTTAACCAGCCAAGGATTATCTTAGAGACTTTTTTTTTTTTTAAATATGTATATTATAAGTGAAAATGTGTGAATAGTGTGCGTGGGAGCCCGTCTCGTACACACCGATTTAAATTATTATTAAACAATTCCTCGCTGAGAAATAAGTGGTGTTGGTAAATACAGATGAACTTCGCAGGCTTTTACATCAAAACTGCCTCGGCCTCTTCTCCTCTGAGCAGGTTACTAAAACGTTTCACCAACTCAGAAGCCAAACTTGATTTACAGACCTGGAAAACGAGGGATAATTTTATAAAACAGACTTTTTATGGAAGTACAGAGGGCTGAAATAAGTTGATCATTTCCAATTCTGTGGAAACCTTGTTTGCTTTTCATGACAAAAATTTAAAAAAAAAACAAAAAACCAACAGACTTGAAATGTTGCTGGAAATCTCAACAAAGTTAAAAGATTTATTCTGGGATTTTTGTCATAAACATCTCTATAAGAGTTCTTTGACATGTTAATCTTATTTTTTATTGTAATTTTTTTATTTTATCCAGTGAAAAAAGGGAAAAGTGGTACTTTAGTTTAATCTACTTGTAACCACAACTTCATGTGAAGGATTTTTAAAGAAATATATACTTTAAGGAGAAGTAAATTAGTTTCTCCGCTTGCTAAAATAACAGTTGATCAGGAGCTTAAACGCTGGAAAACTATTTGTATAAACTTCATGTTAAAGCTACTCTCTGTAGCAATACCACACCTGACCACATGGAGGCAGCATCAAACAAAGTTCATGTGTTGGCCTCTGAAGGTGTTGACAGGATGCTCTGGATCAACTCCTCTCATCAGCACATCTGTCAGTGACACTTTAGTGGACTCAGCAGAAACATCTGCCACCATGTGGTCGGTGGTGGAACTGCAGGGTAAACTCTGAAGCGCCAACGTAACGCAACACTGGGTGGTTTACGATTTCAGGGAACTGTGAAATCACAAACCCGGATCAAAGTGTCCATATTTATGTGAGCCCGACGTCAGGCTGCATCATGGAGGTGGAGAAGCTGGAGCAGGTGGAGCAAAGTTACGAGGCTGCCACCGCCTCCTAAACCACCACTATTAAGACGTGGTTGGTGCTTTGACCAAAACATGTCAGTTATATTTTTAAAGACCTCATTGGATCATTAGATGTTGGAAAAAAAAAAAACGCTGCAAAAATAACTCAAACTGTCTCATAACTACACCAACAACGCTCACATCTGCTCTTTCCTGTTGTTGTACAACGTTAAGATTCTTACAAAACCCTTTTAAACTTTTAGTTTCAAGCTGTCCAGGTTTTTAGAGGTTATTGATTCAAGGACGCACAACAATCATCATTCATTTAACAACACTCAAATAATAAGTTGTATTTAAGTTTAGATGTCTGCTTTCTTTCTCATAACCAGAAACGTGTTATTTTTTTGAGTGTAACAAACTCAAAACGTAGAAATGTAATTTGTAGTTATGTTGTGATATTTTTTCAGTTTCCTCTTGTTTTGTTTTATTAGATTTTTCCTGTTTTGTTTTTTTTTTTTTAAAAAAAGCAACAATTGGTGGTTTAGGGGAAAGTTTTAAGTCAGAAACATTGTTCTTGTAATTTTATTTAAAAATGAAAATCATAACAGAACAGTATCATGTAACTGATATGTGTTTAGAGTAAAATATGAAAAAATAAAATAAAGTCCAAAAGATTTTAAAAATGTCTTGAGAAACTTTGTGACTTTATTTTATTTTTTCATATTTTACTCTAAACACATATCAGTTACATGATACTGTTCTGTTATGATTTTCATTTTTAAATAAAATTACAAGAACAATGTTTCTGACTTAAAACTTTCCCCTAAACCACCAATTGTTGCTTTTTTTAAAAAAAAAAAAACAAAACAGGAAAAATCTAATAAAACAAAACAAGAGGAAACTGAAAAAATATCACAACATAACTACAAATTACATTTCTACGTTTTGAGTTTGTTACACTCAAAAAAATAACACGTTTCTGGTTATGAGAAAGAAAGCAGACATCTAAACTTAAATACAACTTATTATTTGAGTGTTGTTAAATGAATGATGATTGTTGTGCGTCCTTGAATCAATAACCTCTAAAAACCTGGACAGCTTGAAACTAAAAGTTTAAAAGGGTTTTGTAAGAATCTTAACGTTGTACAACAACAGGAAAGAGCAGATGTGAGCGTTGTTGGTGTAGTTATGAGACAGTTTGAGTTATTTTTGCAGCGTTTTTTTTTTTTCCAACATCTAATGATCCAATGAGGTCTTTAAAAATATAACTGACATGTTTTGGTCAAAGCACCAACCACGTCTTAATAGTGGTGGTTTAGGAGGCGGTGGCAGCCTCGTAACTTTGCTCCACCTGCTCCAGCTTCTCCACCTCCATGATGCAGCCTGACGTCGGGCTCACATAAATATGGACACTTTGATCCGGGTTTGTGATTTCACAGTTCCCTGAAATCGTAAACCACCCAGTGTTGCGTTACGTTGGCGCTTCAGAGTTTACCCTGCAGTTCCACCACCGACCACATGGTGGCAGATGTTTCTGCTGAGTCCACTAAAGTGTCACTGACAGATGTGCTGATGAGAGGAGTTGATCCAGAGCATCCTGTCAACACCTTCAGAGGCCAACACATGAACTTTGTTTGATGCTGCCTCCATGTGGTCAGGTGTGGTATTGCTACAGAGAGTAGCTTTAACATGAAGTTTATACAAATAGTTTTCCAGCGTTTAAGCTCCTGATCAACTGTTATTTTAGCAAGCGGAGAAACTAATTTACTTCTCCTTAAAGTATATATTTCTTTAAAAATCCTTCACATGAAGTTGTGGTTACAAGTAGATTAAACTAAAGTACCACTTTTCCCTTTTTTCACTGGATAAAATAAAAAAATTACAATAAAAAATAAGATTAACATGTCAAAGAACTCTTATAGAGATGTTTATGACAAAAATCCCAGAATAAATCTTTTAACTTTGTTGAGATTTCCAGCAACATTTCAAGTCTGTTGGTTTTTTGTTTTTTTTTTAAATTTTTGTCATGAAAAGCAAACAAGGTTTCCACAGAATTGGAAATGATCAACTTATTTCAGCCCTCTGTACTTCCATAAAAAGTCTGTTTTATAAAATTATCCCTCGTTTTCCAGGTCTGTAAATCAAGTTTGGCTTCTGAGTTGGTGAAACGTTTTAGTAACCTGCTCAGAGGAGAAGAGGCCGAGGCAGTTTTGATGTAAAAGCCTGCGAAGTTCATCTGTATTTACCAACACCACTTATTTCTCAGCGAGGAATTGTTTAATAATAATTTAAATCGGTGTGTACGAGACGGGCTCCCACGCACACTATTCACACATTTTCACTTATAATATACATATTTAAAAAAAAAAAAAGTCTCTAAGATAATCCTTGGCTGGTTAACAAAGACGTCATGTTACGGTGATTAGAAATCCAAGAAAAAAAACAAAAAAACAAAACCAGATTCATTCATAGAGCCACGGTTTGAAGACAGGAAACACGGAGGGATTGTGGCTCCGGGAGCAGAGATGGGATTCAGCCGAACCCATTTGCAACTGCATTATTCATCTAAACCTATTAGGTCGACATGGCTGCAGCTTTGGGCCTATTAATCACATCCTTCAACTTGCAGCCCACTTCCTTTTGGTGCATTTCATTTCTTTTTGATTCGGCTATAATTACTGCGCAGTGATGAATATGAGGCGGGTCTCTCTGGTGTCCATTTCTGCAGAAGATTAGGTGAACATCCCAAATAATGAATAATTCACAGGCACTCGTCATTATGGTTGAAAGTATTGGGGAAGCATGACAAATAACAGGCCGAGGAGGTGAAGTGTCAGAGGCACGGTGAGCTTCGTGGCACCTGATCAGAGCGCTCCGGCTAAGCCCCCGTTCATGCTCCATTACATAATTAAGCAGAAACGCTGCTTCTTGCCAACACCTTATGTTTATCTGTCCTCCTCCATCTGTCTCCTCCGCTGCCCAGCAGAGCAGCAGACTTCTGTGATTTGATGGGCCGTGGGAACGCAGACCTTTAATGAAGATGACACAAACATACGCGGGGACGAGTCGTGATGTTGGCTGACCCGGAGGAGGCGGTTCGGATGGTTTGGATTAAGTGTGGGGCTTGTCACAACAATGTCGACAGATGCAACAGTTGGCCACAGGAGCCAACAGGTGCAGGACGGAGAAGGAAATACTTTTATTTCCGATTTGGTGATCTCAGAACCGGGTCTCTGCTTTTTGCAGATGATGTGGTTCTGTTGGCTTCATCGGTCCAGGACCTTCAACTCTCACGGGAGTGGTTGGGATGAGAATCAGCACCTCTAAATCCGAGACCATGATCAGAAAAGGGTGGAGTGTCCTCTGACCCAAGTGGAGGAGTTCAAGTATCTCGGGGTCTTGTTCAGGAGTGAGGGAAGGATGGAGCGGGAGATTGATAGGTGGACCGGTGAGGCGTCTGTAGTGATGCCGACTCTGTATCGGTCCGTCGTGGTGAAGGAGGAGCTGAGCTGAAAGGTGTAGCTCTCCATTTACCAGTGGGTCTAAGTTCCTACCCTCACCTGTGGTCACCAGCTGTGGGTAGAGACAGAAAGAACGAGATCACGGGTACAAGTTTGCTCCTTAGGGTGTCCGGGGACTCCCTCAGAGACAGGGAGAGAAGATCGGTCATCCAGGAAGAGATCAGAGTAGCTCCTCCACACCGAGAGGAGCCAGATGAGGTGGGTCGGGTATCTGGCGAGGATACCTCCTGGACCCCCTGATGAGGTTTTCTGGGCATGTCCCACTGGGAGGAGAAGACCCAGGACACATTGGAGGGACTATGTCTCTCACCTGGTCTGGGAACACCTCGGGATCCCCCCAGATGAGCTGGAGAGAAGGAAGTCTGGGTGTCCCTGATTAGACTACTGCCCTCACGACCGACCCGGATAAGAAGAAGATGGATGGATGGACTCAGACTGGATCAACTTCCCTCTTTAATAACCTAAAATCCACTGATAATGCTCATCGTTGTTGATAATTATGTCAAATGATGAATCCACTTTCAGAGAGTTAAAAAAAAAAAAAGATGAAAATATTAAAGCCTTGAAAAGGTTTGGCAGCTTGTTATTGACAAATATCCGTCCAAAAATGCAGCACACTGAAAGATCTTGGAGACTAATTACGCCCGTGAACCTTTCTAATCGGTAATCCCATCTCAACTACCAAGAAGTTGTTGGAGTTGTGTGTTTGTGTTCCTACGCATTTCCCCAAACCTCCTCTGCGCTTGCCAAAAAAAAAAAAAAAAAAAAACGCTCTTGAACGAGAGCCCATTTCACAGTCCAGTGAAACTGCTAATGGCTTCTTCTTCTTCTTCTTTTCTTTTTTTTTTTCTATCCCAGAAAGCAGCACAACTCAATCAGGAGCAGGATGGATGACGGGGGCCAGAAAGTGAAGCATTGTGGGGGATGATTTTCCTTCCTTCTGGACAGTTATGTGATAAGATTGTAGATGGGAGGAAATTAAAAAAAAAAGAAAAGAGTCGACAAACAAGCTCAAATGAACTCCACATATTACACTGTTATTACTTATATTAACCTAAAATGCAGAAGAAGTCTGTGAGAAATGAAGTACAACTTGTGATTCAATAGACTGGAAAAACACTGTTATTTCATCGAATAATATATAATAATTTTGTTTTGTACGACCTTATCTGTCTCTCGTATCGTTGTGGAGCAACTCGGAGCAAATTTTTGCAAACAGGACGTAATTACTAATTGCATGTTGGTTTGATCTATTTCAGTCTCAGTCGGATGTTTTTGAAAAATACAATTTCAGCCATTTTTTGGGTCCAGTTTATCAGGACCGGTACCGTTCACCTATGCACAGCTCTCTGAAGCTCCAACAGCCTGATTCTTGTCCTCGCCACTCATTCTGTCGCAGATTTGTTGTTGAGCTTCGGATCAATCCCCGGTCACGTGACCAAATCCCAGTCGAGCTCCAGATGTGAGACAGATGGCGTCACATTCAGTGCTGGAATATTCTGCTGCACAGACAGAGCTGAATGACTGCGAGATGCTCTGGTCCTGCAGAACAAGCCCAAATCATCACCCCTCCGCCACCGTGCTTGATGTGTCTGGTTTTCACTGAACGTTGCAGCCAAACGTCTCCACTTAGGTCTCACGTTGTTGTTCTTCTTAGATAGAGGAGCCTTTCTCCTGCCGTCTCCAGATCTTAAAACCTTGTTTGGCTTTTTGTACCGTCATGAACTTCAACTTTTCACGTGCCAACTCAGGCTCACTGAGTCTAAGACGAACTCCTGCTGATTAATCTTTCTCACTGTAAAACGATCAACTCCTGGTTGTTTAGAAAGGACTTAAAGGTTCCTTCCCTGATTAACAGGAAGCAGCAACTGCTTCTCTGAAGCCTCAGCTACAAAAGGTTCCTACAAACGGTGGCTTCCTGCTAAATCTGGGCATAGTTTCCTACAGACGTTGTAGGAACTTGGTACGGCTACCGTTCAATTCTCAAGAGCAACTTGAGGCATTCTTGAGAAAATGAGGTGATTTTTTTTTTCTGCCGCATGCTGACCACAGAGTTTATATGATCTCCAAAAAGGAACCGATTGATGGTCGTCTCACTAAAATTGTTGTCAGAAGGTGACCATTCGGGATCCCGATGCTCAACTCACGGCAATTTCAACTCGATGGTTGGAGGATCCTACGGCTTTCAGCACATTTTCGGTTCATCTGCTGGAATATTTGTGGAAACGTTGGTAATGTTCTAGATGGCAATCATGGCGAGAAGACCGCAGCTACACCTTCTACAGCTGCAGGAAGAAGAAGAAGAAGATGTAGCGGTTGTAGCCACTGCTTTTGTTTGGCTGCGGTCGAGCGGCGCACGTATGACATCTCTTGTCGTAAGGCATTCATGGGAATGCTGTAAAGGCGCCCCGAGAACAACTTAAGGTGTTCTTGCACCACACTTACACGAACATAGTTGTTCCTTTAGGTTGTTCCCAAGGTATTCGTCCGCCGACCCTAAAACACGGCTTTTTGTGCTGCATTCGTAGAAAATCTTAGACACGACCATCAACATGACAACGAACTTATGAACGGGCTACGAACGCTGGATTCTTATAAGGCTGCCTCAGGGAGGCTGTAAGAAATGGTCCAAAAATCGTTTGTAAAGCGTTTGCAGCTGTTGGTATGGATCATGTGACTGAGGCTTTGGATCAGTGCTGGTGTCTTTCCTCTTCGGCATTGAGTTATGCCACATCTGAATGTTTCAGACCAGAACAGAATCACAAACTTCTGTTTTTATAGAGGTAATTAAACTTCCTGATGATCGATCGACCTCGTACACTCGATTAGGAACACCTGACTGCAGCTGAACATCTTAAATCTCGCTGGAGCAGGAAGGGTTAGTTTTCTCTCACACCGCTTCATCTGAGGTTTTATTTACCAGCTGATTTTTATTTCCCGGGGACTTCTGTGGGTGGTTCTCCGGGAGTATGGGGTGCCGGAGGCCCTAATAAGGGCTATCCGGTCCTTGTAC
>JAOWBL010003936.1:0-11700 GCA_028564865.1 Zenarchopterus dispar | reverse complement strand
TATATATATATATATATATATATATATATATATATATATATATATATATATATATATATATATATTTATGTGGAATATCGGTATCGCAAAATCAAATAAAGTATGGCAATAAATATTATAAATATTTTAAAATAAAATATTTTTCAGAATCATTTGCATTTAAAATCTAAACGTCCATAACATCGTTGATCAGCTCTGACTGATGGAGAAACAAATTTAGATGCCGAGTGTTGGTATGAAGGAGGAAATGAGACGAGTGTAGAAGAAGAAAAAAAAAAAAAAGGAGGTCAGGGGTCAATTTTAGCTGCAATATTGTTATTGTAATTGTAAACTCCAGTTACAAGGACGTACACGGTATTTATTACAGATATGTACAAGTTCAAAGGTCGGTTATCTGGTGCAACTGTTGACATCATCCCATGACTGTTTTAGGAGATAAGACAGTTGATGTCAGCTGTTATTTTTACAGGATTTTACTTTGTGATCCATTAACGGGGGTCTGATCAATGTGGTTTTTAAATTAAAACGCTGCTTTTATAGTTTTGTGAGTGTTTTGAACATTTTCTGGGTGGAAAACCTTCAGCTGAGTCTGGAAGCTGCCGCTCGAACTTGGGCGAGACAGAAACAGAAATTATGTTTTGACTGCTGGGAAAAAAAACAACAAAAAACCTAAATTTCCTGTAAAGTCGGCCCTGAATATTCGGATATCTGTTAGGTGGACATCTGGCTTTCAGATTTTAGTATTGGGATGTTTTTTTTCGTTTGTGCAAAACAGATAAACGCTAAAATGTTAAACATTTTTCTGGACCGTTAAAAAGTGGAAATGTTGATAATATAATCTTAATAGTTGCTTAACTTTATATATAATGAATTATACATGATGTAACAGACATTTTTTTAAAACCAAAAGCTGCTAAGGTTTAAGGAAAGATGTTTTTAAAACGTTTTGCGACACCAAATGTCTTCCACATAGCACAAACTCCAGCTGTGAAAGGTTCCAGGACACCAACAAGTGCAAAACAAAAATAAAACGCTCTAAAAATAAAAACGCCGTCTTTGAAGGTTTTACAAAATCAGAAACGAGACACTCTCAGTGGTATTTGGTGTCGTAACGCAGACAAACTCCTGCTTAATGTTGTCGCATTAAATCCCGGAGGGAAAGCCGGAACAGGTGCTGGCCCGAGCTCGGCATGCCGGCCCGGAAATGCAGCCCATGTTTGTAGGGAAACGTGCGCAGCTAATGGCCACCGTAGACCAGACGACTGTGGAGAAAAATTTAGACGGCATTTAAGACCAACATACGACACCTCTTCACATCTGAGAACAGAACCAAAAAAAAAAAAAAAAAGAATTAAAAGGACAAAGTGGATCAAAAAAAGTCAGCATTACACAAAAATAAAGACCTCCAATAACTTTAAAAATGTTTAATTTTGTCATAATGCCAGGATGTGGAAAAGCCTGCCGCCCCAAACCAAAACCAGAACGAGCCCAAACCCAAAACTGGATGAAAACGTGAGTCACTCATGGGTTTTCTAAAGCAGGGGTTCCCAAACTTTTCCATGCCAGCGACCCCCGAAACCCACACACAGTTCTACAAAATAAAGAAATATCAACTTGTATTTTCTTACTTTTATTCACTTTTCATTATTATTATTATTTTAATAAAGACAACAAAGAGTTCCCGGAACAACTGGAACAAACGTCGCTGCTAAACCTTTTTTTTTTTTTTGCCTAGCTTCCCATTAATTTTCTGAGGCCCCCATAGCGCCCCCTGATGGCCCCCCAGAGGGCCGCAGCCCCCACTTTGAAAACCACCATCCTAAAGAACTGGTTTAAAGTTGTTTTTTTTTTTCCTCTTTTCTTTTTTTTCCCCCCATCATGGTTCTGGCAGGTACTAACCCACCCCACAAAAAAAACAAAAAAAAAAAAACAAAACAAGCCCGATAACCTGTTGGGACGTGTCCTCCTAACTTCAGACACTGAAACTCATGGAGGATGTGAGGACAACTAACATCTCATCTCTGGATCTATCCTCACTTCTGATGATGCTACAGAAACATCTAAAAATCACTACTGGACCTGAAACGAGCTCCGCCGCTCGTCTAACCCGGGTCTGACATGAAGCTACCATGGAGAGCCTTTTGTTGAAAACTGAACAAAAGACTTAAACCAACCACGTGGTTGATTAGCTGCTAGTGCTAATCTGTGGTTCTGATTCATCAGGACCAGGACGGAGTTCTGATGGACCTCTCTAGAGCAGTGACCGGGCCACACAGAAAGAATAAATAAATTTATTCATTTTCTGATTCTGAATGATGTTTTATTTTGGTATTTTAGACATTACATCTGTTTATGACTGACTCTTGATGCCTGCCAAGGTCACATGTCTTGCCTACATCCTTCTTAAAGGGCCGGTAACACATAACATATTACTGCTAAACTGAAACTCTCAAGCTAGCAAAATTAACAAAAAACAAACGTCTTTGGAAAGTTTCTTTATGCGAGATAAAAGAGCCAAACAGGGGACAGAAGAAGAGCCTATGACCACTAACAAAAAAAAAAAAAAGAAAGTTGTATTTAACAGTTAATACCAGGAGTCCTAGTTGAAATATGGATTTATAATACGCGACGACCGGCTCTCTAATGATTCGATGAAGCCTTCAAAACTGCTCCACCACTTGGAGACCAGGTATTCTGCATTAAATCAAATTCTGCTGATAAAGTTGCATACACAGTGGTTTATTATTGTATTGATTGTATAATTTTATTTTGTTATATTTATCCACCACACTTTAAAGGCCGGTTCATGGTACAAAAAAGGGTTGGCTGGTATTCTGATTACTCCAACATTCGGACTGGTCCTGAGGCCATCTTCTAGTTGGGTCTAGTAGCAGATGTTGACCGTGGGTGAAGGTTGTTTTTGGACCAGTCCAAACCCGTTTGCATCTATAAGAATTATCTTTAAAATAAGAATGATTAGTTCCTCAAATGTCAAATTTACTAAAAATGATGACAAGCTTGCCATGAACATCAAATCCAGAAGATCCTGAAGGACACGGAGACGTGAGGGACATGCTCCTCACTGTACAATGATCTTTAACATGTAAACCGGAAATATGATTGTTTAGATTAAAGTCCGTGATTGGATTATGGTTCTCGCTGTAAACGTAGTCACTGAGGAAGAGGCAGCTAATCTCGTAATTATTTCAGCGCGACGGAGAAGAAAAGCAAGCGGATTTTGGCTCAAAGATGGATTGTTTTTAGGAGGCTGGCAGAGTCACAAGTCCACAATAACTTTTAAAACGGACTAATGAAATAAATTAGGGGGGAAAAAAAAGTCCATCTGTGCAGCTTTATGTCGGAGTCGGAGGGAATCCTGCGCTGTGGGTATTTCTTGAACAGAGCCTGCTTTCACACAAGGTAAAACAGGAAAAAAAAAAACAGCACGTGTCCCACAATAACATCCTAAAGCTCGCCAACGCCGTCAAATGTGCGGCGGCACAAAGGCGCTGTGTACATAAACATTATGGTCCGCCACAATGTGGCTTAGTTTTACCTCTTTAGAGTGACCGTAACCTCAGCGCTCAAACCTCTCCAAACCCACAATCCCCTGGAACGCCTCCAGCCGAGTCCACTCCACGGCGTCCTCGAACCGTCTCCACGGCGACCGAGCTGGACTGGGAGATTATTATTCATCCCAACAGTGTCCTATTGTGGCTCGGCCATAAGTCGGTACTATGCTGTTGTGGATGCAAGTTAAACTAATAAAAAGCTGGAATAAAATAACGAGGGACTTTCTGAGCATCTGACAACGGTAGCGCTCGCCCGCTTCCTCAAAAAAAAAAAAAAAAAAAAAAAAAAACACCCTGGGTGCTTCCGAGTCGCCTCGGCGCAATCTTCGTGCACACTGAGGATGCGTTTGTGACTGAATGACAGGACATCCTTTCAGTTGACCCAGGTCATCAATGGGCCATTTACAGAGCTGTGATCGCTCCACGTCCACAGTGGGAGAGGAAAAAGAAAAAAAAAAGAAAAGGAGCAGCAGAGAAACTAAAGACAATGCACACAAACCGACGGCGGGAGGTTTTCATATCGGACAGATGATTTCAATCATCGTCCGCTGATAAACACTGACATGATGTACCTCATTAAACCTCCGTTACCGAGGACGACCTGACTCTCCAACATCATGCCGTTGCCATTAGCAAATCCTTTTCATTCGGTTTTGAACTTCGAGGTTTTTCCTCCACTTGAAAAGGAGAATTTCTCTCTTTTTTAAATAAACAACACTTTTATCACTTTTTTTTTATTTTATAAAATCAATCCTGTGGTACAGTAAATAAAATAAAAATCAGTTTATCAGATTACAGGAGCCGGTGGAAGATCTGAGTCAACAACTGAACAAACTGATTATCAAACATTCCTTCTGTTTTTCACATGTTGGATTTCTTTTTTTCCTCCTTTTAGCCGGGAGGCATTAAAGTACTCCGGCACATGACAGGGTGGAGGGAGGGCGGAAAAACTCATTCGGCTGCGACTGCTGATTTATAAAACTTCAGAAAATGACTTGAATAAGAAAGTTTATTTGAGTTCAGGAACATACGCCTCGACTTGACCTCGCCGGAGTTGAATATTTATCACGGCTGCCTCCGACAAGCACAAGAAAGAGCGCGTAGATACCAGCTGCTGCTATCTACAGGCCGGCCCTTCCTGTCGTGTGCAAATCAAATCCTCTCTTATCATCCCAGCTTGTGTGCTGCATTTAATTTCCATCCTTAAACCGTCCAGGAAAAGGCTTGAAGGTTTAACTCTGTGTTTGTGGTCAGGTGATGCAGGGTAACAGCCATCTAATTGATGATCTGCCTCCCAATGACGCTTTCAAACCCTTATTTCACAGTTTAGCGGGAACGGAAATGTGGCCATTCAGACCTTTAAATAAAAATAATAGAAAATAAAAACCATTTCGGAAGATAATCAATTAATTAATGAATGAGGAGGTTGTGTACACGTGACAAAAAAAGGAGAAAGAAAGACAAAAAGAAAACTCCAAATCATCAATTGGTGCATTTCTACTATTAGTTTTATGATGTAAACAAAGAGACATAAACATGATGGAAATGTGCCAAAATATTAAAATAACCCCTGCAGAACATGGCCACCGCTAAAGATGCCAAAGATAAGAGCAAAGATGCTCTAATTGGTCACTCCAGGTAGAAAACTGGGGAGGGGGATGAAATAAGTAAGAAATCTGTGTGTCTGGGAAATATGTTGTGGATGTTTTTATTCCTGAATATTCAAGAAAGTAATCTGTGAAAAAGGTTCAAAAATAACAAAAGCATGATTTTATTATGCATCATTTAAGACAGTGGTTTTCAAAGTGGGGTCCGCGCCCCCCTGGAAGGCCATCAGGGGGCACTAGGTGGGCCTCAGAAAATTAGTGGGAAGCTAGCCAAAAAATTAAAAAAAAATAAAGCTCAGCAGCAATATTTGTTCCAGTTGTCCTTGGAAGTCGTCTTTATTAAAATCCTTCATCATATATTTTGTGTCTGTTAAGTTTTTATGGTAAAAAGCAGCAAGTTGTTGTTATCCATAATAATAAGTTGGGTTTAAGGGTCCCTGGCAAGAAGCTAATGCTGTTTGGGAGGCCTTGGCATGGAAAAGTTTGGGAACCCCTGATCTAGGATATGTTCAGGACTGACGTAGTTGTAATTACACCTCCAAACCAAAGGTGGCAGCGCAGATTCTTCAGCATCACGCTGAGATTCCTTGTCTTTGTTCCCTTATATACGACAAGTTTTTTTTCTTTCCATAAACATCGAGAAAGTAACTTTTACTGACTACAGGAGTCTGTATGAACAGATACGAAGCATAAATCACTTATAATCCCCAATATTCGCTGCATGATTGTGGGATGGATAGAAAGATGGTCCTTGGATGGTCCTTACCAGTTACGTTGTACAGTGTGAGTGGTTCCATGGCGACCACCTCAGAGGTCATGTGACCAGCGATTTCCTGAAATCCATTTGTGGCCCACGACTTTAGCTACTGATTAGCCAATTTAAAAAATGCAGCACCCGCTAGCTTTCATTGGTTTATTAAGTCAACCTTCGAAGCTAAAAACTGCCCAACATTTCTTTTGGCAGGTTTGAGAAAACCGGCGATCGGAATCGACAAGAAAAAACTACATTTATCTCCAGAGAAGAAGAAAAACAAAAGCAGGTAAAGCACACGGTCTGCAGCCTCTGCTATCCTCCTCCGATTGATTATATCCACCACACGATTATGGGCTGACATTAAGAAAGATGGTCATTATGGGAAAAAAAAAAAAAAAAGGTGGTGTTACATTGTATGATATGCGCAGTTCCATGGCTACCACCTCAGAGGTCATGTGACCAGCGATTTCCTGTGATCAATTTGTGGCCCACGACTTTAGCTACTGACTAGCCTGCAGCCTCTGCTATCCTCCTCCGATCGATTACATCCCCGTTAACAGTTGATTATCGATCTTAAGGTAGATCTTTAGGAAATCGGCTCAGATGATGAATGCAGTCTCAACAAGAAAAGTCTTAAATTAAAAATTTGTTTAGGTTTTTTTTTTCCTTTTCTTTAAAAGCTCAACATATCTCAACTTCCAGAAGAGCTAACGGCCTCCGTCCTGGCGAGTAGTTTACAGTCAAACGTGTTTGTTTCGCTACCAGGAGGCAGCTGGATCGGACTGAAACAGTCGATTGTGCGGTTCAAATCCCTCAAGGCTGACCCCGGCAGGAGGGTGAACGCTCTCGACTTCACTGATAAATCCTGACATTCCCTGGAGACGGGGGGGTGGGAGTGGGGTAGGGGGGGTGACCGTGCACAACTTTCCTCGTGTGAAAAATTACGCTGACATTTTGTGGGAGATGATGAAGACGAGCGAGGCGCAGCTGCCGCGGCGAGAGAAACCCGCCGTCTTCCTGCTCGGGACGCATTCGTCATCGTAAAAGCGAAGTGATGTAAAACGAGGAGAAACGATGTCGAAACGAGCGCGCTAACTGTTTGAAAACCACATTGTTGCGCCACACACACACACACACACACAGACGTGCACGTACAGTACACGTACAGTGTATGAGTGGGAGCGTGTGAAAAGCAGCTGCCCCCTCCTCTCAGGGAGGGCAGGAAGCCCGAGACAATACCGAGGCTTCATGCAGAGTTCAACTCTGAGCCGCGCTCTCGGAGCAGAACCAGCACCCGATCGGACCCGCGGCACATCCGCCGGGCTGAGTATTTATAACTCAGGAGGGTCGGGGGGGGGGGGAGCTGCGAGCTCCAAGGAGCGAGAACTTCCCCGGTTTCCTCTGGTGCAGGTTCGGCTGCAGCCGCCGACCCGAACCGCGATGATGACGGCGGCGCACGTTTCCTGAAAGCGACCGCAAGTAGGTGAGGCGTCATAAACGGGCGGCGCCGTCGTTGTTTTGATGAGTCAAACGGGGTAGAAACGCCGAAAGTTCACGAAATTTTCAAAAGTTGTAAAGCGGCGTGACACGGATTCACAAAACCCCGCCGTGCCGTCGGGTGGGAGGTGGTCGCTGCGGTTCTGAAGGAGGCGGCGGGCCCGTACGTGCACGAGCGAGTTACAAGACAATGCCACCGGTTCTGTTAAAACCCATCTTCACGTCGCAGAATATTTACCTGCTGGAGCTTCTTCCTGATCGACTTATTTATTTTTTCAGAATCAGTCAGGAGGATCCGACGCTGACGTAAAGCTCATGCCACGCTGGTTTCAGGTTACGTCACGTTTCAAAGGGTACCTGTACGTCAGCGCTGCACCTGGACCACAATGCAAAGCTGCGACTGCAATAAATCAGCGGCTACGTTCAACGTCTATGAGTCATCGTGTTACACTTAAAGTCTAGTTTTTAAATCAGGAATAAACATGAAGAACATAAAAAAAAAACTTCAAATACTCAGAAATGATTTCTTTTTCCACATTTGGAAAAAAAACAAGATAAAAAAAACGAGGTAAACAATAAACATCCCTGAAAAGGTGATCTGTTTTTGGGATCATGTTCTGGGTCGGATCAGACGGACCCGTCAATAAAAACAAACACTTGATCTATTATTGATTTAACTTAAGTTTTACATCGGACACAATTCCTAACAAGACCCTTCCTGGGACCAGCGTGGGAATCGAACCCGCGACCTTTCGGTTCCGCAGTTTTAAAGGCGTCTTCACTGGACTGAACTGGAATACAACAAAACTAAACTTATTTACTTTCACTTATTGAACTAATTCAACTAATCCTGGATGTTTAAACAGACGGGCCTAGCCGGACCTATCCACTCACTCCGTGACGATTCTCTCAGGTGAGATAGGTGTCGCATCCCTTCCATTCATAGCCTTTTCCCCCCGTCGGTACAGAATGTACCGGACCAATTATAACCAGACAAGGACGAGATTTAAACAAAGACCCAAATGGCCGCAGAAATCACTTTAGAAGTCTTGTTTATGTTAACCTGGTTATCGCTCCACCTGTGTCACATGACCTGTGTCACATGATTGTTTATACGTCTATCCGGAGGCGTCCAGAAGCAGTTTCCTCTGCTGGTACTGCTGATTAAAAACCCAATTCTAGCCCAGAAGAACGATTCTTTTTAATGAAAAAGGAAAAAAATAAGACAAGTAAGCAGAAATGGACTCATTTTCTTGGGTCTTAAAAGATGTTTTTAACTCTCATCCGTCTGACTTCCTCAGAACTGAAAACAGTCTTCAGATAAGAAGCGAAACCTTTAAAAAAAAAACAAGAAAAAAAAAAAGTTTCTTTATTTCTAAACACACAAGATTACCATGACCTCTGAGACTTCTGAGTCTTTCCAACTTTATCTAAAAAGCGAGTTAAGAGATATAAAATAAAGAGGAAATAATTTTCTCTCTGGAGTAGCTGGGTCGGGACACTCTTTGACATTTGAAATAAAAAGCTAAGATTTATCAAAAACAGCCGATGATTAACTTGATGACTTATTTTTTAAAAAAAGAATAAAATCTGGTCTGGAAGACGGCGCTTGCACTTTTCACAGTTGGAGACCCGGCGAGCTCAAAGAGACCAGTATACCTCTGAGTCATGTGACTTCGCCGGTCAGATGACTTCAGTAAAGACGGCTGAGCGGCCCACGAGACCGTGCACCTCAAAGGCGCTCGTAAACGCCGCGTGTGATCCAGAACAAGGACCAGAAAAAAACCTGTCAGCGTGAGGTCACTCAGATCAGCGCCGTAAACCACTCATGACTCGCCTCTGAAGGTATGCGTTAAACAAAAAAAACAAAAAAGAAACAACACCTGAACAGGTGGCACACCTTAAATGAGTCAGTAGCCGTGTTTTGATACCTGCGCGGTGATTCATCACAACAACACGACTTATCAAATCTGCTACCAATAAAAACACCGTCTGTGACACGCACGGACAGAAACGCCAACGCACACCTGGCGGGGGGCGGGGATTGCGCGGCGTTGCATCAGTCGATGCAGGGCACGACCGCCGCGCCACACATCCCAGATGTCAGTCCTGCCCCTCGCCTGTGTTGTCCACGGAGACGGAGGGGACCATTTCCTGTGTGAACCAACACCCAGACGCAGTAAACAAAACAAAAAAACCATGACAGATAACAATCTGGCGTACATTTGCACGGGCATGACAACCCTAAGAAGTAAACTGATGCCACTAATAATCAGCCTATCTGTGTATTCTGGACAGGAAGTTTACTGGACGGCCAGGCACGTAGGCTCCGGCAATTTGGAGGGGTGTTTTGCAGGAGGGGAGGGGAGGGTTGTGTGGGGGGGGTATTAGAGAGGAGGGGACGGGGATGGGGAGGGGTTGAAGTTTCCTCGCAGTCCCTTAGCAACAAGGCCTGCTGCTGGCGAGGCCTCCAGAACGTACCGCGGTTTGCAAAAAAACAGATAAACATTGACTTTGTCACCCTCCCGTTACGTCCCGGGTCAAATGGACCCGTTTTACAGTTAAAAATCTTTTTATTCAGGATCAAACTTCTTCTTCTAGTGTAATCAAGATGTAATTCTGGACTTTTTTTTTTTTTTGCTGGTTCTGATAAATGAACGTAAAAAAGGAGGGTTAAAAAACAAGAAAGCTGGGGTTCGCCTCCCAGGGCCCGGCGCCCCGTTTACAGAAACGACGGCGTGGGATGACGTCTCATGACTCGATTGCATCCTGACCAAAATAAAAACTAAAAAAAAGAACCATCCTAGTGTCCCAAACAGGATCCAGACCTCCAGGATTGAAAATTTCAGGCTTCGCTGCTGCAAGAGTTGGAAAAATCAACAAGAGAAGAGGAATGAAAAGACGCCTCTGTGAGGGTCAGGGAGGAATAAACTTTCCCTGGAAACAACTGTTTCAGACACTTCCTGGCTTCAGCTGGAAAGGTGAATTTACAGGCTTTTATTTGGTCCGTTTTTTTTTATTTTTTATTTATGAATAGTGACTAAGAGAGGCATCTACATCCGCTGTGACAGACCAAGAAGACATCATATGCTGCACAATCTGACCACATGATGTCCAACACAGATGGACATGAGGGGGGGGGGGCTGCACATGTAGTGTCCACATAAAACTGGACCCCATGAAACAAGAACCAGGGAGGTTAAGTGAGTAAATATGAACAGAAATAAACATTTTAATCAACAGCAACAGCTGAAGCATTGTTGCTTCCTGTGTGTCTGCTGCTGCAGGACAATGAGAGGGCTTGTTCATCTTCTCACACAAAGTTCACAGGCCTGGCTGTGATTTGTGCTCCTCAAAAGAGGACGTGGACGCTTTTAATGAATTAGCTTTTTTTTTAAAAAAAAAAACATCTTAACACTGCTGTAAAAAACCAAATCTGAGCTGCTGTGTCAGACTGGAAAGATTCACAGAGGCGGCGAAAACACGGGTAAAAAAGTAAGGTTTTTTTTTTGTTTTTTAAACATTCAGGATATTCACACCAGACGGCGTCAGTAAAGTTTTTTTTTTTTTTTTTTTAACTTACGTGAAGTTTGTCGACCACCGGACCGAAGTTCATCTTGGCACGTCGAGAGGAGAGCCAATCCCGGGAAAAGCCGCGTTACAAACCACCAGTCTACTGTCGGGTAAAACTACACAAACTCACAGAAACGGTTGAAAAAAGAAAAAAAAACTCCGACTAGACTATCCGTCCGGCTTTCATGAGTTCAGTCCTTGTTGAAAAAGAAGAGAGGACTGTGTGGTGACATGGACGGACGCGCCGCGGTCTCAGACCGACTGAAGACTTTTTTTTTCCCCCTTCTGGTTCCCCCAGAACTCTGCGTGACGTCACGACGCCCAAGAGCCAATCAGAGCGCTCCATCTTGGAACAATAATTAAGCCGCTGTGGTTAGTTTTCTCACTACAAAGTTGTTTTTTCTGCCTCGGGTTTAAAGTAAATGTATTTATGTAATGCGTCATGAAGAGTATAATAAATATTGGAAAAATAAAGCAAAAAAAGTTATTTATGTTTATGTGTATATATGTTTATGTTAATGTATATATATATATATACATATATAAATATATGTATGTATGTCTCTCTCTCTCTCTCTCTCTTTCTCTCTCTATATATAGACATACATACATATATGTGTGTGCATACAGTATATATATATATATATATATATATATATATATATATATATATATATGTATATATATATGTGTGTGT
>JAOWBL010003934.1:0-11704 GCA_028564865.1 Zenarchopterus dispar | reverse complement strand
ATCCATCCATCCATCCATCCATCCATCCATCCATCCATCCATCCATCCATCCATCCATCCATCCATCCATCATTTCTATTTCTTTCTCATTTTTAATCCCTCCTGTTTCACACGCACACAAATAGGCTATGATTAGAACTAAGATATTTTATGTTTCGTCTCATCAGTGATGTCATATGTTATAATGTATATGCACCTTTGAATGCTCTTGTCCTGTATTTTTTCTTCATACTATTATCCAACAGAGAGAGCATAAGATCATATCATCGTCAGTTACAAATGCAGAAACTCTGCATAGCCTGCTCTCCAGCCCTCCTGTTTGTCTGCTCAGGAGCATCTGCCCCCTCTCGCCAAGGCTTTGACAACATAACAAGGCAGCAAGCCGCAGGCCACGGGGCTGATGGGCTGTGATATTGTGTTTGGGGCAACTGTCCATTCTGGCCTATTGTTTGAGTAAGCGCGACTGTCTTAGAGACAAAAGGAGCACCTGCCTGATCATCCCAGCTCACACACATGCACACATACAGACATACTGGTCTGTAATGTGCCTGACACAAGGCCACTGTGTGTCCGTAGGAGGGGGCGCGATCTAGGACTGGACATATAATACATACTCTCGGCCTGTGTGTGTGTGTGTATGTGTGTGTGTGGAGGTTATGGACAGGGAGCATGTATGTAAGTTGTCTGTGTTTGTGTATGTGTGTTGGGGGGTGGGAATGCTCACAGTGGGAGTCAGTTTGGCGGGAATGTCAGGCTTGTTGAATCTACATCTGTTCAGCAGTGTGCCAGGCAGCGCGCCACACTACACAAAACACACAAAAAGTCACACAACCATTTGTGAGGAATAGAAAGGCATCATGTTAGCATGTGCCTGATTAACAACAGGTCAATCTGTCCATCTGTGCGTGTGTGTGTGTAGCGGAAGCAACACTAAAACACTTGTTGCACATCTGTCCTCCAAGGCATGCCCAATTAACAGATCCCATAGTCAAAGAGGGGCTCTGTTGATCCAGCCAGCAGTATTTTGACAGTCATCCAGAGAGACATAGGCAGACTCAGTCATAGCTGTCAGGCTGCAACGTGTCCTTGGGTCTGAGGGAGTAACTGTGCATTCATGTGCTGTCAGGGCCATTATCTATACACCCTGCTTCACCAGGAACACAACCCTCTGCTCTGCTCCACCAAAAACTTACACATAAAATCTCCATTACAGATTTCTGAGTAGCATGGCAAGGGAATCCTCTAACAGTTTCTTAACTCTTTTAAAGCTCTAAAGTCTGTGCTTTAGAGCTTTAAAAGATAAGTAATATATGTGCAGTTATGGTAAAAACCACATCTAGAAAATGATTACTTTTATGCCTTAGATTAACAACAGATTTTCATTCCATTCTGTGTACATGAATAAGGTGAATATTTGAGATGACATTTACACTCACCAACAAGACTCATCACTTTATTAGGTAGACTATGTGTACCTTATAAAGCGGCTAGTGAGTGTATATTTTAATATTTTCAGTTTGAAAAAAAAAATCTGGAGTTACATTCAAAGATTTGACATAGTAAGAGGTAAAAAAGAAAAAGATCATCATTTATGCACTCATCATGCTCTGTACCTTTGGAAATTTTCCTCAGGATTCCACATGGATTTTTATTGCTGTTTGATATCACTGTTGTTTCAGTATGGCAGGTTTATCTGTCAGCAGCTTCAATATTTTTTTTGTGTGCAAATATAGTCATGTGAGACATAAACAACATTCTCCTTCAAATCTAAAATTTTATATACAATAATAATGATTCAATATATCAAACAGCTAATCAAACATCAGGTTTTTAATTGCTTGGATGAACAACACCTTACATATTACACCATGTTGATCGTTGACTTCGTTGTCTTTGGTATCAGCTGCTGTGTTTTCAGCATGTTTTTACTTGTGTACATGCCACCCAGGAACATGGACTGCTGTGTGATTTGTGTTAACTGTGGTGTAATGAGAATGAAAACGTTTCCCAGCACGGAAGTGAAACTCTGGTGTGAGTGCAGTGTGTTGATACAGCGTTTTGGAAGGAATACAGACCAGTGTGAACAAAGGTCTAACTTCTTAGAGGGTACTCAATGAAATACATGGGATTAACCCAAAAGAACATGGACCCATTTTTACTTGAAGAAAAAAAATTGGAGTGAATAACTCAGATGAAGTGGTCTGTATGTGTAAGGAGCTTTCCAGGACATTTAAAGGCAGTGTCATCATGTGCCTTTTGAAACAATTTCAACTCTAGAGACTTGTGGAATTATGACACAAGACTTTCGTTGTTTAGTTAGTTTTTTCAGAATTTTCCTTTTTTTTTTTTTTTTTCACCTATGATGGAGTACATTTGCTGGTATGCTTATGCAGCGTTTAACTGCGCTAATCAATTTCTGCTAAGCTTTACCTGTTATATAGATGGCTTCATACCTATTTTAAAGGTGACGTGCTTACTTGCTTTCTCTTCACTTGCTTCTTTTACATGGTAAATTTGACCACAAAAACCAACAAAGTTGGAAGCTGCTTCCTTAATAGCAGTTGCTGTTTTGGTCATTTTGGCGGAAATTACAAAGTGTAGAATGTGAGCCGTGTGTTTATGCAGTTTTATACGTTTTCATACGGAGAAGTATCACGGCATTACGAATAGAATGTTTTGCAGTTTTAACAAGCAAATAGCAAATTTTTTACATAACAAGAGACCATCAAACACTCACAAGATGGCAGCAAAAGACAACAAATCCTGGTCAGGTTGAGGGTACACTTTCTACAGTGTACCCCTCCATGTCTTCCATCTGAAGAGTGGAATCAAAATAATAAACTCAAATTAACATTTGTTGCCTTTGATTACAATATGATTGGGATTCATGAAATATTCAGACATGGAATATTTAGACGTGAACTCAAAATTTGACCAAGCAATTGCAAACTTTCTGCAAGGGTTTGGCAACACAAACTGCTTAGCTCAGGATTTGCAATTCTTGCTATCAATGGAAAGGTGAGATTCTCTGGTTAAGACACCGAGCATGCTGGAGTTAGCGAGCAGATTTCATGAAATGTTATGCCAAAGTTTGACCATTCCATCATGAATATCTGAACCAACACTGAAACCTTATCCTCACGTCGTAATGAAATGTCTGGGTCGCTGGTCGAAATACCACAGAGATTAAATATAACCTCTTTTCATTATTTTTTTTTTCCAGCTATTTTCATTAAGGCTGATTTTTGGAATCACACACTAATCTCCATATCACTTGTCCAATGTGTGTTTGGAGGTGTGTGCATCTCTGTCTCGTGAGATGACTCAATGTGCATCTAGATACATGGGCTATAAAAATGATTCAGGGACTAGATATTTTATTAAAAGCCATTTCAAGGAGATACTATATTGTGATACAATGTGACCAGATTTAAGTCTTAGGTCATGGAAGAAAAGAAAAAGAAAAAAAAAATCTTTCATTTCCAAATGTCTCTCCATTCCATAATCTCTGGGCTTATGTCTTGGTAAAAACACTCATATTTATAAACTCATCTTTATTAGCCTTTTCTCTTTTTACTTTACATTAATAATAAAAACCAAAGTAATATAAGCAACATTTTACAACTGGTAAAAATGCAATCTAGACTAAAATCAACAGCAATTTAGGAAGCTGTATTTCCATCTTAAAGTGCCTCTCAGCCGCATAATTGATCATGTGTCAATACAACCTTAGTGCACAAATGGCTGCATTTGTATTACTATGAACAGTGCAAAGTTTCAACAACCACTTGGAAAAATATAATCTGAAGAACAAATCTAAATAAAAATATACCTCACACTTGGTAAGTTCCATGTGTACCTGTCCTTGTCAAGTCAAACGAGGAGCAATCCACTGCATGCGAAAAAGATAGAGGTATCCCATTTTCGATGCCAAACTTGTAAATCTACAAAAATTTGCTGCAAAAACCTGCAACGGAAAACTGCATTTGATAGCTTGCATTCAATGAACTCCTACCATGCTCTTTACATTGGTCATCCATGGCTACTTAGCTCGGTCTCTCCCACATGTTTACTTTTATAATAGCCACAGCTAATTCAGGTGTAGGGTCAGATGTCAAAACATAAAATACAATATTAAAGCAAAAATAAGATACATATTTGCGTGTGTTTCTAACATACCCTACTTTCTACTGCCTTTCATGCACCAGCTTGACGAAAGGCAAAGACAGTTGCTGTTGTTTTTTTCCTGGGGGATTTCAGCTGCCCTTACACTTCAATGAAAAAAACCTAACCGTCTTTCTTCTTTTTCCACATACTATGCAGAAGTGGCCATTTAAAAGCCTTTCCGTGTGTCTGGATTTAAATGCAAGTAAAGCCCATAAGGTGAGGAGGTCATCTCTGCTTCAACACCAGCAAAACTAATATATCTCACACTATCTGTTACTGTTAATATCAGTTACTAGAGCAGGTACTTTATTGGGAATATCCCAGTCAACACAAGCTTCTTCAGTAATGCACCAATATTCTGTCTTGTACAAGATCCATTCAGCCCCTTTGTTTGTAAGATGTGTTTAACTTGTGGTCTGGAGATTATATTTATTGCTAAATATGAATCTGTTGCACCTGATGTCCTGACATCAGTCGTTATCCCTCTAAATTTGATAGGCGCTGATTAACTTTGTCCTTTATTTCGTTACAAAGTTCTGGCATGCATTTGTCTGCAAAAATGCTGTCTGTTTGGTGTCTTTTACCTTGGCTCCAACGTCATCATGTCCCAACAGGCATCACTCTCGACTATATTGTAAGTCCTTTGTTATAAAACAGGTTATAGACAACATTTTTGCCTTGACCCTTGCTCAGTGGTTTAGTGGCTCAGTGATGGCTGAAAAAAAAAAAAAAGTTTTGTTTCCGCTTGCTTGTTTCAGTTTGTTTTTTTTCTTATTTGTGCTAGGCTTAGCTTTCACAACCTCATCTCCTGCATAGTTTTCATAATGCTGTCTCAGATGAAATTTGAAATTTGTAATAATACTTCATAGCTGTGCTGGTGGAGGGTCAGAGTGATACTGTTCTACAGACCTTCAAAATGGTCAAAGTTTTGTCCAGTTTTCTGAATGCCATAACCTGAGGCCAACCTTGAAAAATCAAAATTTCTTCCAAACATCAGGTTTTAGGTTAGATACTGCGCTGTAAACCAGGTCAGTATGATCAGACATATTGCTTCCAAAACCAAAAACCCATGCAGCACACTCACACATGCATGGCTTAAGCTCGGGGGGCTTAACCACCCTGGGTAGCAGCTTGTACTGGATTCTGCCTTGCAAGATGTATGAATGGTTACATCCCTGTCTTGTTTGAAATTGGTGTTTTAGAGTTGCACTACTCTCTTCAGAGGAACAGCAAATGCCACAAGATGTGAAGATGGTTGGAGATAAAAGCAGAATAATAATGACTAAAACTAAACGACATGATTGTGTTCTTTCAGCGTTTTCTTGTATTTTAGCTATTACACACAGCCAATTTCATGCTCTCATGCACAGGGAAGGTGATTTTTTACATGTCTCCGTTAAATAAAGTTAATTCTTAATTATTTTTAGTTATACAGTGTACACTCCAACATGCATGGACTTCAGCAGAACATATCAGTATTTCTTAATCCAGGTTTCACCTCTAAAACACTTGATTCAAATGAAGGGTTGTTCTCATCAGCTAGCCATCAAACTCTGCTCATATCTATTAATGACTCAGTCATTAGCCTGCTGTGTTGGAGTAGAGAAACATTTAAACCACATAGACCTGAGATACTCAAGAAGCAAGATCAAGAACTGTTGATGTCTAATAATCCTTTGTGAATTAATAGTACTCATGACAAATATAATAAAATCCGCAAAACAAAATAACTTAACCATTTCAAGTGCTGAAACAGCTATATTATAGCAGCTCCTGTGCAAATAAAGTAAAAAAACAAGCTTAGAGAAACTGAACATAAAGTATAGGTGATAAACTGTAACGTCAAAACTATCAATAGCTTTTTTCTCAGAAAAAAAATCACTTGTCAGTACGTGGGCAAACAAATGCAGGTTACATATACAAATATCAACATTAAAAGCTCACACTTAAAATTTGTTGTGATAATTGTTTGATGACTCAAAACATCCTCCTCATGTATAGATAGTTATTGATATTTTTCCTAAGTGGTCCTACCCAACAGCCTCAGCAACAGTATAAAATATGCTGTATATAAATCTTGTTTGTATCAAAGCCAGTTTGAAAATCCTGATTTTGCAAAAACAAAGATAATGTGACTTGGTGACCAGGTGAGAGCACATGGCTCAGCGACCACAGTCAGGGCATATGTTTGTTCAGGAGTGCAAATAATGACAGGTTAGTAAAAAAAAAAAAAAGTGGTTGTAACTTTCAACAGTTAACTAACAAACTCCCATATAGATGCTATAACATTTCTGGCATTGACATCAAGATCAATGACCAGCGGTGAACTGCATCAATACCATGAAAGTACGAAAAAGCAGAATCATTAGCTATTCTTGCTTTAAGTACTCAGAAAAAAGACATGCATGTGACATTTTTATGAGTTTTGTTATTGGATAATTAACACTGTTGAATTGAAAGAACTATTAACATATGATATAAATGTTAAGAGGATTAATAGGAGAATTAACGGGGTTATGAATGTACATGACAGCAGGGCAACAAAGTAAATAAAGAGGAACATATAATTACATTATATTATAAAATTTTCCTGATAAAATGTAAGGTTCCCTTGATAAGGATGCACAAAATACTGTGAAATAGGGGATATATATCACTCAGATCTTCTAAAATACATCCTTTATAAACATGTGATGTTCAAAACAGAAAGATTGTAATTTTTAACAAGCAACAAAGACTGGGTCTACTTTTAGGAATGCAGTTATAATTATTGTTGAATACAGTGCTGTTGCAGGTCCTATATGGAATTTATCAAAAAATCTTCCTTAGTATGAAGTGTGTTTAGCTCATTTGAGTTGATTTGACTTATTTGTTCATGACACTCTCTACTCAGGTTTACTTAAATAAGTACCTCCAGGCAGTACTTGATCTCACTCAAGCCACTTTCACACTGTGACCGCGCTATAAAGACATTCTGGCAATCCCCTTTTCAGTCCGCCTCCACTCTCCAGCTGTGCATTCACAGGGATCTCAGGAAGGCGCATTATTCACTCCCCAGTTTATGTTTTCACAAAGTATCATGGCTGTCCATAATCTAAAGATGGCCCCTTTCTTCTACTTTAGGGTCCACAATCAGCAATATATCCCTAGTGGCTCTGGTCCCTGACTGTTTTATTCATTCTGCATTGAAAAAAAGGCCAAAAAAAGAGAAAGTAATGATTCTACCTGGTTGTTCCTGTGGGACAGACACAGCAGGGCTGGCCTCAGTTTCCCTGTCCCTAGTGGAGTTTGAGATGTTACTACAGCTGGAGAGGGAGATCTCAGACAGGTCAGCCAGTCTCTTCCTCTGAGACCACTGCGGTTGAAAACCTGGGGCCTTTTTTCACTTTTTTCACTTTTTTTTTTTTACAATCCAAGAGCCACAGTCAGACAGCCCACCAGGCCATGCGTCACCATTCCTGCGACAAACCGATCGTCCACTGCACAGAGTTTGCAGTCATCATCCCACCACCATTCAATTTCTCTGCAATAGCAATTCACAAATCGTCATTTCACTTCTGTTATGTCTGTGTTGCTATCCCCCAAAGCAGCAAAGCAGTGAAACACATTTTCAAATTCAAAATTCTTTATTAATCCTTAAAGGAAAATTAATTGTTGAGGATGTTGTGATTTTGGTATCTTCAGATTCATTGTAGAGGCTTATTTCTGAGGGCAGGAAGGATCTCCTGTAGCGGTCTGTGTTGTAACAGATCAAAAGAAGGGTCTGACTGAAAACTCTCTGTTGCTGAGTCACTGGGCTGTGAAGATGATGTTCAGGGTTGTACATGACCTTCTTCATTTTATGAAGTATCCTCCTTTGCACAATCATCTCCGGGGACTCCAGAACAGTCCTCAGGGCAGAACTAACCTTCTTTATCAGTTTGTTCAGTTTCTTTAGGTCACCGGATCTGATGCTGCTCCTCCATCAGATGACTGCTGATGTGACTGAACTGTCCACAATAGGAGATATACAACATCTTGCTGCAAATGCTGAAGGACCAAAGCTTCTATTAGAAGTAAAGTCTGCTCTGTTGTTTTTTTTTTACAAACAGTGAAGAAAGGAAATGTAACGCCATTCCACCTCTTGTGCCTCTCACACAGGGCGGTAACAAGGTGCCACAGAGGCAAAACGAACTGACTGTGAAAAGCTTTTTGATTATTTTCCATCGCTGTTATGACTTCAGCATTAAAATAATTTAATCTTCATAAATTCATCTTTTTGTGCAGCATTATGGCAGTAATGTATGATTGCAATTAGATAAATTCTCAATGTCAAAACCTATTGGCATCTAATAAATATAGTTCTGAGCGCAAATGTGTGTGATGGTAGGTAGATGTGCATTTGTGTGTGTGCATGCATATATTATCTGTCTTTGTATAAGGGTTGCACTACATTGGGGCATTTTAAGGGCTGAATAGAGGAGTGTAGAAGAACAGGGAAGGACAAGGTCGCTTTCAGAGGAGGGAGGAACTCAACACATAAATCCTCCGGCCTCTCTTTGATAAGGCGTCAATTCACTGGGATCATGTACCAAGCTTATAGCTACACGCTTCTGACTAGCTTACAATACACACTCACTCACACGCTTCCAATGTTTACACAAAAACAACACAGAATCAGTTTATGAAACTTAAACTACTATAGTCTCTCTGCTGCCCATTTTTATCCAAAAGAAGGGAAAAAAAACACTCAGGTTTCATCACATTAACATGGACTGTTTAAAAACTATTAAAAATCATCCATGTCTATATTTTGCTGTGCCCTGGATTGATGTCACTTTGACACTCTCTCACTGGCACACACAGATGCACGCACACATGCAGGCACACACAAATACCACACCCCCAAGCCAAAATCAGGCCATATTTGTCTTGAGATGTTCACACAATTAAGTCAACCTAATGCGAGTGGACAGGCGCCTACTGTTGTGGCTGCCAGACACAATATGCTATAATTACATATTCACTAAATGCAAACATCTGAAAATGTTGTCTTCTGTTAGGCTCCGAAGGTTCAAAGAATAAAGAATTCCAGGGTTGCATGCCACAATCTGAGGCCAACCTTGAGGGGCACAAATTTACTACTAATGCTAGGAAGTACAGACTTTTCATACACTTTTACTATGTATGAAAAGTAGATATTTTTTTTAAAGGAATTTTGTTTTTTCCAATTAAAGTTGTATATCTGTACCTCAGGTTTTGTAACACATCTCTTTTTCAGATGTTTTCGTTAATACCAATGCATTTCACTTAATACAAACTTTTCTGACTGTAAATGCATCAGAATCCGAATTACTTCTCTTGCCTGTTCTTTAGTGTGGCTGTTGCTCTAAGCCTTCCATGCATTCACTGATGCTAATGCAGGCTGCAGACAGATGTGGTTCCAAATAGCACCACACTGTGAGCTTTCACTATAGCCCACCATAATCCCCACACTACCTATGGGAATAAAAAGGCACCAGAAAAATAATCATTTAGGAATGAAGCATAGCAGAATTCTACATTGTGCTGTGAAAAAATCTGTCGAATGAGGAAGTAGACCCTTTGCAGTATCAGTATGTGTTGTTTTGAACGAAGTTCTGGCTGCTGGCCACCCCTGCAGGACAAAAAGAAATTAAATACTGCCAGTAATTACCTCACTGCAGCCTTGTCTCCTGAGATAGCAAAGTCACACCTGACTCCAGCTGATGCAACACACCCCCTGCTACAAAATTCTCTGACAAAGGTAGCGCTGTGGGCTAGTCTCCCAGGTTACACTCCCAGCATGGTCTGAGTGGTGTAACTGCAAGGTAACTTGGTATAAAAGGAAAGAAATATCCTCAATGTTGTGATTGGCTTCATCGGCAGGCAGCTTCCCACAACATTAAAGTTTGGAATCTATTAGCTTTAAGGGATGAGGTGGCTTCAGTCAGAACCATAGACTGAATGATAGATGGTACTGAGATGCTGTTAGCTTTCTTCTAAAAGAATTTGTTAAGTTCACTAATAGAAAATATGTTGTTAACTTCTGGAATGCTGAATTTGGGAAAGGGAGGTGTCATCATTTTTGTAACATATGTCTGGAAAGCTATACACATCAAGGTTCAAGGCTCAACATGAACACACACTTCAACATCAACACAAAACAATATCAATATAAAACAACTGAGAGCCTTCATCAAAAACTAAGCTGTAGTATGGATATAACTCTGTGTTGTCTCAGTTGCTTGGACTTTTTATTCCCACTCAGCTCTTCACAATCTGCCTTACACTTTTCAGGGACTTGGCTGCAGCGAACTTCCCTGCAGCCTGCTTGCAGTTGTCATTTGTTTACAGGATCTCAAGAATCCCAAGGTATTGTGTGTTCTGAACATCTATTATACTCCTGTGGTAGGCCATTTTTAGATAAGATGTAGTTGCCTGTGAGTGGGCCACTACATCTTGTACCCTGTTAACCATATATAAGTATTATGGTATAAAAAACCAAAACTATGATGTCAATGCATGTGGACACCAGATTTTAGGGCCATAAAGGGGGGAGTGCAAGTTACATGGTTGTGTGATGTCATCTTATAATTATTATTATAATTATAATTCTGTGATCACGCAGTCCTTTTGGGTAAGGGGCCTGGGGGCTGTGGGTGCCTCCTGGGCTGGTCTTCCTGCCGGGATGAGGGGTGGGCCGGGGGGTCACACGCTCATGAGTTGTTGGCAGGTGATGACGACAATAACTACCCTTGTTATTGTAGGTGGTGCTTGTACTAATTATAACATTAATAATGATGTTAGGATTAATATTATTACTGGCACTAGGGTTGTTGTTGCTGTTCTGTCCCTTTTGTCACCATTGTTATTCATTTTAATATGTGCTTTATTTGTTGGTATATGTACCGCTCCTTCTCCGTGTATGTATGTAGATGGTCAAGTGTGGATATATGTCTGTATATACAGATGTAATTGGTTGCCTATATATTTATAATTGAATGTACGTGCTTGTATGTTTGTGTATGTATGCACACACGCTTGGGATGTGTGTGAACTGCTCACATTCACTTTTCTTTCTCTCACACACACTCACACTCACTCACACACACCTCACTCAAACACACACACTCACCTCACTCACACATCATTCTGTTTGCCCCTACTTCTTTGTCTATTTGTCTTTTACTATCACGCCTATCTCCTACTGTAATACATCTCATCATGAAGACACATCACACAAAAAGTACAGTGATCACCACATTATGCACACTGCATCTATCACTGTCCTTGTCTTTTTGTCAGTCTTGTACTTTTGTGTTGCACATTGGTGGTTTTAGTCCTCCTAGGCAGAATATGGAAGTTAGACACTAATAAAATATGCGAGATTAGACTGTTAAGGAGGACTGGTGAAGGACACACACCCAACATTAATGCACCATATGAAAGTGTCTGCTGCACGATTATAATGCATATATATATATATATATATATATATATATATATATATATATATATATATATATATATCTCTTGA
>JAOWBL010003933.1:0-11705 GCA_028564865.1 Zenarchopterus dispar | reverse complement strand
CAGAGAGTGAACAATCTTACAGTTTGCAGGTGAATTAATAGGATACGTGCACAACCAGGGCAGTGATCGTAAGTGAAACCCTTTCCAGATACTTTTCTGAGACCATTGCTGACGTCTTTCCCTCTTGGCAGTGGCCACACACCTGAACACTCAAGACCATGACACTAGTAAAACATCTGCTTTCTGCACAACTGACTGACAGTTGATTCATGTATTATGATGACAAGCAGCACCAGGCTGTAACTCATCCATTTAAATACTATGGAAGCAGAAAGGGGATACTTCTTTCCGAACCAATATAATCAAATGATTTTAACCTGCTTTTGGCAGCTTCCTCTATAGGAAGCTCATCACACCTGCTGTCCACAGAGTAAAATAATGACAACATTGTGATAGAATGAAGGCTTATGTCTGAGAGCAGATTAAGCTCAGAAACTCAATCAGCAGCTTGTGCTTAGCTGAGGAGATTGAGGAGGTCAAACTTATCAACATGGGAGCTCAGATTAAACATTTGGGAGACAAAGTCTGCACTTTAACCAAGGAGAGATGAGATGTAGACCATCATTATTCACACCCTTGATCAGAAACAACAAGACCTGAGGCTTGGTCAGACCTGAGACCTGAACCTTCCTCAGTCCTGATACCTGAACTTTCCTCAGTCATAAACCCAGTTTAAACAAAAACCACCCCGAAACCTGAACCCTGCACAATAATCTGAGACCTCAGTTTGAATGTCTACCACTTTCAGCTGATCTGACGTTCTTTGGGAAATTTCAACATGTCAGTCTGTTTGAGTTTTAGAAGCTAATTCATTCTTCTAAATTTAGTTAATTTTATCGCATTTGGAGCTAGAATGTTTTACCAGCAGGCGGAGCAGCAACGTGGTGGAGGGAAGATGATCTGGGGCCTGGACACCTGTCAGTCATTGAGTGGACCATGAACTACTCTGTAGACTAGAGATAAATGTGAGATAGTCTGTCAGAGTTAAATACTGGCTGAAACAGGGTCATGTGATAGGAAATGATCCCAAACAAAGTAGCAACTCTACACCAGAATAATGAAAATAGAGAATCAAGGTTTTGGGACGACCTGGTCAAAGTCCAGACCTGAACGGGACCAGATGAACTGGATCTTATTACTGAATTCTGCTCTTATCAATCGTTTTCTGAAAATGAAATTGTGATGGAAAATTTTCTGTCACTCTGTGAGTTTATGAGTCCATACAGTTCAGACCACCATGGTACCTGTGCACTTTGGGTTTAGTTGTCCTACACAGCTTCAGAAATGTTGTGATAACTGCGTGTTTTTTTTGTTTAAAAATCCAGCTCTCAGGAGTTGGTCTACTGTAAGATGATCCAAAGTCAGTGTCTGCTGAATCAGAGTCCTTAGAGGACACTGGAGGTCAGAACATCAGACCCATTTGCTACTGTCAGCCGAACACCAGCTGCGATGTGGACAGGTCTGAGATAATTACCTCAACTGCAGCCCTTGCCCGCACAAACTCATCCTCCAGAGACTTGTTTTGGACCAGCAAAGAGCGAGTCCTTCTGTGCTGTCTGGACATGCCATCATCCTACAGCACGCACACACACACACACACACACACACACACACACACACACACACACACACACACACACACACACACACACAGAATGTCAGCTAGTTGATGTCATTGTAAAAGTTGAACAGAAGACAAAAAAATTACGAACAAAGTCGAAGCTACTTCCAGATAACATTACCAATAATGCTTTTTACCATCTTACATACTAGATTTTGTATCTCTCAAATAAAAATAACCAAAGAGGTAAATATCTCTCAAATAAAAATGACAAATTCAACACAGTATTAAGAGTCATTTGTGAGATTGCTCATGGTTTCACGTTAAAATATTCACAGGGCCCAGGTGAGTTTAGATAACTTTAACTGCTTTACTGTTCAACGTTTACATAACCCAGTAAAACATGAAGATGTATCTGCCTGAAAAGCTGCTTTACTACTTGCCATTCAGGCCACTTGCCTGAATAGCTCCTTGACTATCTGCCTGAATAGCTCCTTGACTATCTGCCTGACTAGCTCCTTGACTACCTGCCTGACCATCTGCCTGACTAGCTCCTTTACTAGCTGATTGACCTGCCTGGCTGGTTCTGTGTGAGTCAGCGTGAAAACAGTAAAGGGTATTCTTCAAGGATCAGGACTATAAAACCAGACTACTCTATTTGTGGTACCGAAGCAAGAGTACACAGCACAGAACACAGAAAACATAACCTATCTCAGTTTGTCCTGGATTTTTCAATTTCTACAATTTGGAGACTGTAAACCAGAACAGAAATGGACCAGTGTACTGGTCCATTTCTGTCTAAAGTCTAAAGTTAGTTTTGACCACATGAGATGTTTCCTGCACAAAGACAAGTACAGTCCCAGCTTCAATCTCAGCTGTGTAGCTGCATATCACCTGCACTAAAGCCGTGAAGTCCAGGTTACCGAAGCTTTGAACGTCCAGGTGCATCTTTGTCAGTGGATCAGTTTTAACCTCTGCAGACCTGAAGACGGAAGATCCTGCAGTAAGTGACACCAACATGCTGCACTTTCATTATAGAAGAACATAATACTAAAAAGGCAAAGTGGACTTTTTTGTTATCAAAAAATGATACCAGTGCTTCACTGACAGCTGAGTATCACCTGCAAGGCAATGACAGATGATGCCATGCTGCATGACTATAGCTAATGGAAGCATGTAAAAAGTAAGAACCCCATGGAACACCAGGACCAGCTCTTCTATCTGAGGAAGACTCCTTGTTCACATGATCAAAGTGGAGTCTAGGTGATAAAGCTGAATGAAGCAAGGATAATACAATTCCTCTAATCCCAATAATATGTTTCAGCATCTGCAATAAAAACTTATTTCCCAAAAAGGGGGAACACTGTCAAAATGTAAATAAAAATAATATGCAATAGCTGACATAAATCCATATTTTGTTAAAAATGGAATACAGAAAATTCATCAAGTGTTTAAAATGAGACATTTATCATCTCATGGAAAACTTGAGCTCATTTTAAATCTGGTGGTGTCCGTGGGGAAGCTGGAACACCTGGAAAAATTTCACCAATTCCTGATCTTGATGGCCTTTTTGATCCATCATATGATCCATTGATCATTTGTATTTGGAGGTTTCATACGCGATGATATGTGTATTCTCCCAATGCATGATGTGGTTTTATGTTTTGACGCAATCTGATATTGCTGATTTGAGATTTTCTGTTCCACCTTTTCTCTTATTGTCCTTTTGAGTTGTCCCTCTGTTTCCTTTTGCACTCCTTTCGATGTTCATTTTTTCATTTAGTGAACGTACTCCCTGTCTCTCCAATGTATGTTTCATTGCATGATCTGCACAGGATTTTGTATATGACATTGCATTTTTTTTGTCCTGTTCTATTTCATTCTACAGATGAACCAGTAGCTATCTCAGTTTGGTGTGTAGTTTTATTACTGTGTTTTTTTGTGTTTTTCCATGGCCCTTTGTTTGTTCCGTTATCCCCTGGATGTATGGTATGGTCACAGTATCGCTGTAGCTCCTCTCTGCTTTATCTGTGTGTCTTGTTTTCTGTTGGACAGTTGAAACATGTGAAGATGAACAAGATAATCTTCTATGTCAATGTCTTAGATAAAAAGAAAAAACAAAACAGTAGCAGTTATTACCAGAGAAAATTAATGAACTTGTTTGACATTAGGACAAAAAAGTCCTATTCAAGTCCAATCCTATACAAGACCAGAATCTGACATTCTTCTTCCAAAACTCCAAGTCCCTAGACGTATGTGTCTGTTGTTAGAGACAGACAACCTTTGTTGTCATCACCATTTCAGAATTACCATTATTATTTCTTAAAGCCACTTTATACAGCATTACTACTGTGTTGTCGTCCACAGATTTTTAAAAGAAGATTTTGAAGCATCTTTTTTGCCATGTTGGCGGGGACTGACCATTCCTGGCACAAGGAGTGATGCTGCCCAACAAGCTTCAGATACCATAGTTATGCTATTTTAGATTTTTCTGCAGCTTATACTGGTGCCACCAGAGCTGACAAGCTAGTTGCTGACCACATGTTAGCAGAGGTACTAGCCTTTGAGTGAAGGTATCTGCTGCCTATTGCTTAGCTAAGCTTTATCCTTGGGCCTTTCAGCTCAAACCAGCTCAGAGCTTTACAGCTGTCACTGCAGTCTATTAGCAAATTTATCACCATAACTTATATGTGATCCTTAAAATGAACATAATTGTGTTCTTTTGGGTCTTTAGTCACAACCCAGTAGTAAACACAGTGCTAAAGTGATGACAACTACATATAGACAGGTGTGAATCAAAAGCTCACAGACTCCTAATTATGCATAAAATTTGTTGTTTTATACAATTTTACCTGATAAGATAAAACAATTCCCTGCTCAATAGTCCATCTATCTATCCATCCATCTTCTTCCACTTATCCGTGGTTGGGTCACGGGGGCAGTAGCCTAAGCAGGGAGGCCCAGACTTCCTTTTCCCCATCCACTTTGTACAGCTCATCTGGGGGGATCCTGAGGTGTTCCCAGGCCACCTGAGAGACATAGTCTCTCCAACATGTCCTGGGTCTTCCCCGGGGTCTCCTCCCAGTGGGACATGCCTGGAAAACCTCACCAGGGAGGCATCCTCATCAGATGCCCGAACTACCTCATCTCGCTCCTCTTAATGCGGAGGAGCAGCGGCTCTACTCTGAGCCCCTCCCGGATGACTGAGCTTCTCACCCTATCTCTAAGGGAGAGCCCGGACACCCTGCGGAGGAAACACATTTCCGACGCTTGTATCCACGATCTTGTTTTTTCGGTCACGACCCACAGCTTGTGACCATAGGTAAAGGTTAGGAAAAAAGACTGACTGGTAAATTGAGAGCTTTGCCTTTTGGCTCAGCTCCTTCTTTATCACAACGGACTGATACAGAGTCCGCATCACTGTGGACACCTTAGTGATCTGCCTATTGATCTCCCGCTCCATCCTTCCCTCACTCATGAACAAGAGCCTGAGATATTTGAACTCCTTCACTTGGGGCAGCACCTGATCCCTGACCCGAAGAGGGTACTCCACCCTTTTCCGACTGAGGACCATTGTCTTGGATTTAGAGGTGCTGATTCTCATCCCAACCGCTTCACACTCGACTGCAAACCGCTCCAGTGAGTGCTGAAGGTCCTGGCCTGATGAATGCAACTGAATCATATCATATGCAAAAACCAGAGATCCAATTCTGAGGTCACCAAACTGGACAATCCTCCGCCTCTTGGCTGCACCTAGAAATTCTGTCCATAAAAGTAATGAACAGAATTGGTGACAAAGGGCAGCCCTGGCGGAGTCCAACCCCAACTGGAAATGAATCCGACTTACAATCAACAATGAGGACCATACTCTGACACTGGGTGTACAAGGACTGGACAACCCGGAGAACCACCCACAGGAGTCCCCAAGGTCCTAGGTGAGGAGCCAGACAAAGCGCGGCTGAAATGGCCCCATATGACACATAAAATCAAGAGTTCTCGTTTTCCCTTGCCTTGACGTGGGTCACCAGGGCCCTCCCCTGGAGCCAGGCCTAGGGGTAGGGCTCGATGGCGAGTGCCTGGTGGCTGGGCCTGCACCCATGGGGCCCAGCCGGGCACAGCCCAAAGAGGAAACATGGGCTCCCCTTCCCATGGGCTCACCGCCTGTGGGAGTGGCCATAGGGGTCAGGTGCTGTGTGTGTTGGGTGGTGGCCAAAGGTGGTGACTGAAGGCGGGGACCTTGGCAGTCTGTTCAATAGTCATGAATGTGAAAACTAACTATGGAGAGAAAAACAGTTTTTTTGTATCGGATTGTAAATATTTTTATTTCCGCTGTAAAGTTGAACATTTTAACATGGAAGTCAATGGGGATTAATTCACTGTTGGATCCAGACCCTAGTGGTGAGTAAAGGAATAGCAGGTCTGGATCCAGATTCTTACAATTTCATTTCAGTGGTATGTGGAGCTTCTGAGGAGGCTTAAGCATCGGTCACAAAGATTCTTACGAATGCTGGGTTCATGTGAATTCCCTAGTTCATACAAAATCTGGAGTTTGTAGACAAATGTGGAGGGAAACAGTTTCCTACAGACTTTGTAGAAACTTGGGGTATGACTGCCATTCCGTTTGCATAATAAATTTGACACATGCTTGAGAAAATGAGGTGATTTTCTGCCGCACATTGGCTATAGAGTTTATATGATCTCTGCAAGGGTACCCCAGAACCTACTGGTGGTATAGTTATGACCATCTCACAAAAACTGTTGTCAAAAGGTGGAAGTTCAGGGTGCAACTCTTGGTCATTCTTGTGTCTTGATCATTTCATATGCTGGAATATTTGTGGAAACATTTGTAATGTTCTAGATAGCAATCATGTCGAGAAGACAACAGCTCCACATTCCACAGCTGCAGCTGAAGAAAAAGTGGTTGTAGCCACTGCTTTTGTTCAGCTGTGGCTGAGTGGCGCACACATGATGTACTTCTGTCTTATGCATCTCCATTCAAAGTTGTTCATGGGAATGCTGTAAGGGCATAATTAGACGAACATAGTGCATTGCTCTCTTTTGTTGTTCTGAAGGCATTTGTCTGTTGGCCCTCCAATGGGGCTTTTTGTGGCGCGGTCATAGAAAAAAAATGGACATGACCATTGACCTAGCAATGAACTTAGGAAGGGACTAGAAATACCGAATTATTTTAAAACTGCCTGAAGGAGACCATAGGAAATGGTCCAAAAATCGTTTGTAGAGTGTTTGCAGCCATTGGTATGGGTCATTGTGACCGAGACTTTATTTGAAAACTCGGTGAACCATCAGAGTGGATGGAACTTGGACTGATTTACCACAGCAGCTCGCTGGAGGAGTGGTGGGAGGTGCATATCTTCTTGTATCTCCTCCTGCATTCTCCATCCTCCATGTCCAGGTTCCAGTTGTGCCATTTGTCCAGAGGAGATGATGGTCCGACTGCAGATGTGAACAACAAAGAAATGCAACACACACTTCCTATGAAATACCGTGGCATATCTTCCTTCTGAACACAAGTGTTGTATTAAAACCTTCTGTGAATCTTATATCCTAATATACTTTGAAACAAGGTAGTCATGTCTTTTTATGGACAAGATTAAGTCGGTAAGTTCTTATCACAATAAAAGCCCAGACTGCAGTGTTTTGACTGATGAGTTTCTGCTCCCAACTCTCTGACTTCACTTCTTTTAACTAAATGAGTGTGACAGAACCAGATAAAACAAGCTGAGTCTCATCATGCTGACCAGAGGTTGCTACAGCGACCTGATTGGATATTTACAGTTCTTTTAATTATTACTGGGAACAGAGCTTTTACTCTGTAGTGGAGATGTTAAACATTTAGAGTTTATTAAAAAAAGAGAATTTGGATGGGACTCATTGTCAAAGTCAAAAACAAATGAAGAACAGCTGTTCTAAAGTATTTATAGTTCCAGTTTGGCTTGAGTAATAAGTGCAGCTAGGTTTGACAGAGTTAAACTAAAACATGTTAATATCTTCTTCAACCATAACAACTAACTGCATAATGTTTAAAGCTTCAGTAAATAATGATGTTAGGTCTGAGAAAACAACCTACAAGACCTTCCAAGAATAAAGGTGCAGATTAAATATGGTCCATGTAACTATTAACCCTGGAGAGCCCATGGGGTCAAATTTGACCACCATTTTTTGCTGACAGCCAATGTAAAAAAAAAAAAAAAAAAAAAAAGGTTGTTGGGTTCTCCAGGGTTAAAAATGTTGGTACTCAAATTGCTCGATCACTTACAAACTGGAATGATTTGATATATTAACTGATTGAAAAATCAAGAAAAATCAGGACTAATAGGCAGCTCTTCCTCTGTCACTTTTGGGACACATAGAAAGCATTCATATAAATGTTTTATCAAGGCTTTTATTTATTTTTCTGATGTTACCTGTAAATGTAAATAATATTTTTCCCCTCTAAATTCATATGGCAAGGTAAGGGCCCAAAAAAATCAGAATACATACATTACACTAATCAAAAATACAAGGTCTGAACACCCTGGAGCCAGGCATAGGGAAGAAAGGGATTTGTTGGTGAAAATCTGGTGGGTGGGACCCATGAGGCCTTCTCGGGCCCAGCCCAAACAAGTAAAATGGGTTCACCCTCCCCCTGAGTCCACTACTTGCAGGAGGGGCCAAGTGGGTTGGGTGCTGTGTGATATGGGCATTAGCCAAAGGCGCGGGCTTTGGCAAGCTCCAGATCACAGATCACATGATGTACCAAAACTAGTCCCACAATCTTTTCTGGAGAAACCTCTCCTTGATGATGATGATGCAAGTCAACCAGATGAGGTCTTGCTTTGCAACAATTTGCTGCAAATTTCTTTTCAGAAAAAGAACAATTTAAACTAGAATAGATGCAGAAATAGAAAATAACCAGAGGTTCTTGACAACCATAACTATTATTCCTGGAAGGACTTATAGAGACAGGAGAACACAACTGTGTAGTATAATATGTCTTACTAAAAGTGCAATCAATAATCACTTGAGTTTAATTGATATTTAAAAATATTGATGGTGATGTGGTTCTTACTAAAAGCTTTGTGGTCAACAGGAATCCCCTCCTCCCAGTGCAGAGATGATTTGTAAAGAGTCACCTGAGTCCAGAGATATCCTCTCTGGTGTTCTGGGACTAGTGGGCAGGTTTTCCACCTCCACCTGTATCAGTTCTGTCTTCTCAGTTCTGGTTTGGCATTGGGGACTCTTGGAGCTGGCCTTCCTCCTCAGAGGACTCCTCCAGTGTTCCTTGTTGGTTCTACCATTGACGTCATCTGAGTCACTGAGGTCCACCAGGTCCAGAGCTGTGGACAGAACTGCAGCAGAGCAGTAGGGTTAACACACAGAAACTTAGTATGGTGTTCAACTAGAATTCAGGTTTGAGACTTTATTTTGACACCTCAAATGTTCACCATCACTGCTGACAGGGTTTATTTCAGTTTTATCTTGATACTCTGAGGACATCTTCAGGAGAATACTCCTTTTTCTTTTAGAAGCATCACCAAAAGGCCCAATCTGCTCTGAATGGACAACCATGCAATAGAAAATTATCAGTCACTGTGAGTTCATTATAAGTATGCCCAGTTCAGACTAGTATTGTGTCTGTGGAGTTTGGGTTTAGGTCCTTATTCCTACACAGCTATAAAAATACTGTTTTAAGAACTGCATGTTGTTTTGACTAAAGAGAACCCAGCTCTGCTTGGTAAAACTTTTGTACACTGTGTTAATTGAAACTTGAGATGTATGCTTTGACAATTTTGCATGCAAAAGATAATTAAATAATTCACAAATTCAACCCATATTGCCAAGCTGTTATTTTAGAGTGCTATTATATTATTTCTGTACTATGTATTATATAATTCAGATATTGGAGTCACCTGGTGGTTTAAATTTGTTTATACAGAGATATTAGATACTTTTTCTACAATAAATCAGACAGAAGTGGTCACAAGTTCACATATTTTTCAAAGCCACTACAAATGGTCAACAAACTACAGTCATCAGGTTAGCTGAAATTTAGATTTTACTGTGGTTAGAGATTGAGTAGGTGATGTCAGGAACATTTGAGATCATTTTTAAAAAATACAATCAAAATGCATCAAAATCATTATATATAACACCTCTGATACCATTAATATACACTTCCTGCTGATGACCACAGTCTACATTATTATTCAAGTTAAGCAGATAAGCTAACTTTAAACTTGTTGCTTGTAGATCCACCTGCAGCAGTAACTGTAAGCATATGCTTCTTCTCTGACTTCATCTATCTTGTTCATGGTTGAAAAGGAAATATGTCCTCACATTTGTCTCTAGAAGATTCTTATCTACAGAGAAGTTTAAGGTCCTCTCAGTGACAGACAAGTGTCCAGATCCCAGATCATCATTTCTCCACTACTGTGCTAGACAGTGGGTCTGGGGTGTTTCTGCTTAAATGTTTGGTTTCCTCCAAATATGGTTCTGGACATTAACCCTTTATAGGACAGTCAATAAAATCATTTAAAATTTAAGATTTCAACTTTAGAGGGTAACATGAGACTATTAAATGACCTCTAGTAATATTTTAACCTTTTTTGTAATAACCACAGAATGTAGTTCCAGTGAAGTTACCAAATATCGTCATTTGCCCTGCAAAGGGTTAAAATAAAAACATTTCACATTGGTCTCATCTGCCCATCGAACATTGTTTCAGAAATCTGCTGGTTTGTTCAGATGCAGTCTTGTGAACCTCATTTTTGCTTCAATGTTCTTCTAGAGAGGTTTCCTCCTGGAAACTCTTCCAAACAAACCATACTGGATTAGTCTTCTTATAATTATGTTGTCTTTGGGCTTTAACATCCAAAATATTCAGTGAGGCCTATAGACTCTGAGATGAACCTCATAGATTTTTGTATTTTTATTAGCATTTATGGTCAAATCTTGGGGTAAATCTGCAGGGACATTGACTCCTGAAAAATTTGGGTCCTGAAAAGACAACTAACTTGAATATTAGGTGAATCATTTTTCTAACTTTGGAACACTGAACTCGAAAAACTTTGGAAATAGCTTAGCAACCCTCTGCAGACTATTGGGCTACAGCTATATGTTGAAACAAAGAGGGCAAGAAAGAAATAAGCAAGTCCTGACCACATGGTTTCAAACAAAGACAAACCCTCTAAATAACTCAAATCCCCACCAGGGTTTACTTTTAGGACACCTTGGTGATAAGGAATTGGCTCCTTATTGGGCATGAACCCCAAAACACAGGAGTCCCCACTGATGCACAGCAGCCCAAGTCTGGCAATAAAGGATGGGTGCTCCCTCTCTCTCTATTCCACAAGCTCCAACATCTCTCCTGTTCCTTGAAGCTAAGAAGGCCACAGTTCTAACCTTAGTGTGGCGACCTACCAGTCAAAGGCCAGTCTGTTCCACCACAGTGTCTCATGGAGCTATCCAGTTGCTAGGAATGGCAACTACAGTTTGTCTGTCACAGTGTTGCAACAAGTGACCCAAAATCATTCAGAGCCCCAGACGAGCTGAACAAGGGACCTGTGCACACCACAACGATGAGAACAGCTTCGGACCAACCTGGAAGGAAGTCCAGCTGTGGTAGGGATGCTACATCCCCTCATCGTGATGGAGATGAGGAGAGAAGGAGAAAGACCCACTCCCCACCAGGACCACTGGCTGAGCGTAATCATCCAGTTGCTAACTGAATCAAGAGGATCGCTGATCTGCCAAGAACAAAACTACTACTTCTCTCACTCACAAAGTGATCCATGTAAGAGGTTGATTTATATCTGGGCAGAGAAACTTAGTTAACACATTTAACTAGTTCTGTTTTGCTGTGTTGCACACATTATGAGCCGGACTGCAAAACTGTGTTCATTTGTCTACATTCCTACCCTCACCTATGGTCACGAGCTGTGGGTCATGTCCGAAAGAACATTGTCACGGATCCCCTTAACTACCTCATCTCGCTCCTCTTAATGCGGAGGAGCAGCGGCTCTACTCTGAGCCCCTCCCGGATGACTGAGCTTCTCACCCTATCTCTAAGGGAGACCCCGGACACCCTGCGAAGGAAACACATTTCCGCCGCTTGTATCCGCGACCTTGTTCTTTCGGACACGAC
>JAOWBL010003932.1:0-11706 GCA_028564865.1 Zenarchopterus dispar | reverse complement strand
ACACATACACACACACACACACATACACACACACACACACATACACACACACTTTTCATTGTTGGTGATAAAGGCAATGACAAATGTGATAGGAACTCCAGCTGCGAGATACATTCATTCATTATCATAAAGCCTATTATCTCAGAGAAGACCCACATGAGTCAGTGTCTGTTTCTGGTCTAAATTTTTTCTGTGATGATGGACTGAGTTAATTTATTGGCAGAGGTCTAAGAATGGACAAAACTGTGTGGCACTCTACTGAGTGTGTGTAGGAAATTGACTCTGTAACACTACATGACAGTTTCCACAGTGATTATATAAGTACACAGTTGCAGTACTAGGTCTTTTGGTTCGAATAACATTGTTAAGTGATGTATTGGAGAAAAGCTTAGATTACACTGATTTAGGCATTACACTAATGGTTCACTTGTAAATGTTTTTAAACATCTAAATAATGAGCAAGTGTCCCAGTTAATCCCAGTCAGGACAGAATGACTGTGAATCTTCTTGTGCAACTGTTTTTTCAAGATTGGACTACTGCAATTCCACATGATAAAGATTTCCCAAAGTTTCTCCAAAGTGCTGCAGTCAGAGTTGTGTTGAGAATTAGCAGTAGCGATCCGAACTTAACCTGTCAAGGGAGATAGGCGCTCTTCCTTAGTCTAGTTATTGGAGGAGTGCTTTTTCTATGCAAAAAGGAGGTTTTCTTCTCCAGAGCCTCTGCCACTATATGAATGATCAGGACAGGAGATTGAATTAAATTAAGGATTTAGTGCAATCTGTAGGAGTTTAGCAATAAACAGCAATGAAATGAAAAATAGTGAATTAATGAATGGATCATAATAAATTGTATTCCAGCTGAATAAATATGGATTATAATGTTTTAAGTTGACTTGTTCACTGTAATCAAGGTGTTTTCTTGTCTATAATGTACCTTAGCCTGATTTTTTTTCTTTTTTTTTGTGAGTAGGATAAACACTTGAATACAAATAAAATGAATTTATCTAAGACCAAAGCATATTATGTGGGCAAAAAGTAATACTTTGAGAAATTCAAATTAGTAGGTTTTCCCCTGGATTAACAGATAACAGGTATTTTAACAGTCCTGTTATTGTCAGGTTAACACAAGAATTATTTTTTTCTAAAGTCATGTTTGCCTACTGACTGGATGACATTAAGTCTCTTGTGAATGAGAACAACAATAAAGTGGTTTATTTTAGTGAAATATTTGTATGTCCTTTGTAACTCTAGTTGCAGATATTTTCAATGACAAATAAGCGTAAGACAAAGCCCTTCAGCATGACGAATAAGCTGACCCCTGTCAAAATTACTCAGCTAATGTCAATACTTTCCTCCCACAAGAGCTGCTAATTATGCTGCCGAGAGCCTGCAAAGAGCATCTGTCTATTTTTCTGACAGAAAGTGAATAATTACATTTTAATGGACATTTTTCCGATGACTGAGGTTCACTTATCATACTTAATAAATGCTGAGAGGATGAGTCAAATTTATATGGGAAAAATAGAGCTGTAGCTGAGGTTATTAATGGTACTGATATTTATCCTTTTCACATTTTGGAGCAAATCTTACAGATTCTTTCATATTGTCCTATTGAACCTAATTTTCATTTTCATAGCACTGACTCAGAAATTTTCATTTAATTATTATTTTACAAAATGTAATTGTACCAATAATGAAACTATCATGAAGTTCTTAGTAATATAATTTTTTGCCAAATTATATCAATATGATATGTTTTTCAGTGATCATTTAGATTGTATATGTTTTGTCTACTAAATATTCTTAAGAATAAATACAGTATTAAACTGATGAAATGCAAATGTTCACAATCAATACTTTTTTTAATCTTGAGGTCTTTATAACATTTTGGACATATTTCATTCTAGATGTACATAAAATAACCATATTATATTTTACTAGTAATGGACTTGCCGAAAGTGTGATTGACAGCAGTGAGTGCACTTATAGAGCTGTCCATGGTACTGAAAGATCTATCTATCTATCTATCTATCTATCTATCTATCTATCTGTCAATGAATTAATATGCAAATCTCATAAAACATATTTCATTTCCAATAGAACACAAAGAACTTATTGGATGTTGAAATCAAGACATTTTCCATTTCATGTAACATATTAGCTCATTTTGAATTTGAAAGCACCAAAAATGTAGCACAGTGCAATGTTTAACATTTTGTGGCACCCCCCTCTCCTTTTATCAACTGTCTGTAAACATCTGGGCAATGAGGAGACCAGCAGCTGGAGTTCTTGGAAGGGAATGTTGTCCCATTCTTGTCTGATTCAGGAACCTATCTGCAGAGTCATATGCTTTAAAAGACAAAAAAAAAAAAAAGAAATGAAAAACAGGAGAGCAGAAACAGGAGTGAGAGTGGTGAACAAATTATAAAATACTGGCTGAAGAAAACTGAATTTACAAAAAGAAGATCAAAATGTAAGTCATCATTAAAACTAAACAGGAGAAAACTGAGGTTAGATTGGGCTGGACAGAAGAAGTCATGGGCTGTGCATGATTGAATGAAAGTGATACAATCAGTAACAAATCTACAGTGTGTTCATGCCAGAACTTTTGTTTGATGTGTATCCAATGAAAAGTGTCATGTCTGCCTGAAGTACAAATTAATGAATGATTTGGTGTTGCTAGTCAGGTGAGGAATTGAGAGGATGGTAGTCATTAACTTTATAGAATGCACAGGTGTGCTGTGAAACGTTGGACAGTTTCCTCAGAAGTAAGTTTGGTAAGAATGGGGTCCTTTTTTGAGGAGGATATTGTATCGTTCTTCAGACCAGAGGGTATTAAGATGACAAAGCCCTATCTTGCAACGATAAACGGCTGTATGAAAAAACTGAAACCTGACTGATGAAGATTGTTGTTTTTCTTTCGTAATGTCCAGATGAAGTCAAGATGTCAAAAACTAGGAGAGGCACAACAGGTTAATTATAATTAATTGTATTTACTCATTTGGTTCATCAGTGTTTTCCTCATGATTGAATGAGATATGACTGAAAATCCATTACCTATATCATTTTAATTTATTTCTACAGACATGGGTTACAAAGTCAGAATGTCCAGTTGTGTTCAGTACAGTAATAGCTTTGTCTCATAACTATATTAATTTTTTAATTGAAAATACTCCAAAAATCTTGATTTTTTAAAAAAGAATTTTAACACATTTATCATCATTATTATTATCTAAAGAAGGGATTATATACAGTACACATCAGTGATCCTTTGTTCCTGTGTATCAGGTCCTATCACTATGCACTCATCTTAATGAGAAGTCCTTTGAAACACTGAGCAAGTAATTAATTCCATTTCACAGCCAGAGAACAAATTAAATGTTTCAATAATTTTCAAGAGAACTGTCTCAGAAGAGACCCTTTTTCCTCACTTCATCATCAGATGAAGCAGAAGCAGGTCGGTGGGGGAAGGTGACAGAGCAGTGGTGGTGTAACTGAATCCACAATGTTGGACTGTCTCTCTGAGTGCTGACCTGTGACGACACGGAGACTCAGCCGTGTTTTATCAGTGGCAGGCGGGTGGATAGTAGCTAGCACTTTAATGCCTTCTGAAACCAAGGAATCAGGTTGCAAGCCCTGTCAACTGACACAGCACCACATACTTATGTTTGGTGTGTGTGTGTGTGTGTGAGTGAGACAGAGAGAGTTTGTGCAGGATAGAGCGTGCACTTTGACCATAATTTCTTTGCAGATAACACAAACCCACAATATTTCCTGCTGTATTTTCTGTCTTCTGTTATCCAGTTTTCTATTTGAGGTCTGCAACACATTTCAAAGAAAGTTGGTATGGAGTCAGTTTAGTGCTGGTAAGGAAGGTAAAGGGGAAAAAAGATATTTTTATTCAAAAAGGTCATGTCAACAGCAATAATTGCAATGATGACTTGAAATCAGTATCCATGAAAGGTTGACTCTTTGAAGAGCAAAATTTGTCAATAAATGTGAGTGAAAAATCATTAAAATGTTCAAAAAATAAACTATCATTTACACTTTCCCATTTTGAGAAAGTACATCCATACTGTTGACTAGTAGTAAAAATATCTTCCTCAAAATAAATAAATAAAATAAAATATGAAAAGCAATTTTTATATTTTGCCTTAGACAGTGATTATATTGTCAAATGAGTCTAGTGATCTGGAGGAATTTCAACTAAAACTCTAATTTAAACTGGACTATAAAAAAAAATAACAACAAAAAAAACCCCCACCTTATTCTAAGCTTTTCCATAGGTGGTGTTGACATTTCTAGGAATCTGGGATGAATCATCACATGTGTATTGTAAGCAGGTGAATTAGAATTCAGGAGGTTATTTTAGAGGAAACAGGTGCTGTGTGCTTGGGACTGAAAAATAAAAGGGGCCATTGAAAATGTTATCAACAAGTCCAAAAGCCAGGTTCTGTGATGGTGATGGGGTTACATCTGTTAGGAAAGGTTATTTACTCTTCTTTTATGGCAGCATTAACACAGAAAAGCAAATGAAAAATTGTGAGCACCAAACATTGTCTTTGAGACGTCTTTTTTAGGGATTTCCATATATTTTTAAAAAGGACAATGCAAAACTAAATTGTGTATCTGCAGTACTGACCAGCCCAAACACAGAATGTGAGAAGAATTTTGATTGAAATAGAACAAAAAAGACTAGACGACCCAGTATTGTTGCACACTTTAAGACAAGTTTGAGGGGAAAAAGTGATTTAAAAAAAAAAAAAGCCTGAACTTTTCATCACTTTGTATCCTCAATGTCAGAGCATCTTTCAAATGTGAGAAAGAATGCCAGTGTAAAAAGCAGACTAAAGCTTTGCTATTTTTTAAATCTGTCCTGAAGGCCTGAAATGTGAAAATTGATGTATATCAACAAATCAATTGATGATGACAAGAAAAATATGGAACATCTTTGGATCACACTGTCTGATAAGAAATACATTTTGAAGCAAATGTATGAATCACTCTTTTTTTATTTATATTTTCTGTATTTTTACAATGTTTTCTAATTTAGGTTTGGAAATAATAGCTAACTGCATTCATTAGATAAATGTATAAAAAGAATTTCAGGAACACTTTTCTCAATTAATAAAATTACATATGTAAAAAGTTAAGCATCTGTGTACTTCAGTTATGTGTTTTGATGGATTATTGGATACATAAGCAAAAAGAAAAAAACAAGAGTGATTAATATACATTACATGTAACTATTCAGAATAAAAACATCATTTGAAATCCTTAAGTAATTTTTTTTGCTCAACTACAGGGAGAATAATAAGAATCAGAGGGTTACCAGTGAATAATACATTATCAGTGATAACCAGCAATAGAAAGAGAAATATGAACGATGTAAGACCTGATAAAAATTAGATCATGAAAAACTGCCTTATGATTTAGATGAATAATCTCTTTCTTCTCTTATCTCTGCCACAGTAAAGATGGCCTGCTCACCAGCGGAAACCATTTCCTTGATAAATTGGAGCCTTAAATTACTTTGTCACAGTAAGGTGTGAGATTCAGCTTTCAAATCATTTTATGTAAACTATAAATTCAGGAAAAGAAGGAAACACTGCCCATTTGTCTTGCAGAGAAAGCAAATTAATAGATTTTCTGCATCGCCGATTCTCTGAACACTAAAGGCAAACACTCCCTTTATCAAAGAGATCATACTGATGAACTTATAAGTGAGGTGTTAATCTTGATATCCATATAACATAAGAGATACCTTTTTTTTTAAAAAAAATAAAAAAGGCAGACAAGAAAAAAAAAACAATCAGTAATATTTAAATGCTATGATTAGGACAACCCAGATGGATACATAGGTTGGCTACTGGTGACATTTTGGCTGCTTTCATGCTACACAGTTTTAAGCCCAGTTTGCCAGCTGCTGAGTTTGTAGGTTGGTTGGAGGCAATGAGCCAACTCTTACTACTGACGTATCTAGCATGCTGGATATCTGGAGTAGATGGCCAAGTCCCCATTCAAGCTGTAGCAAACGAGAGAGGAAGAGCTGATATTACCATGAGGACTGAAAACTTAAAAGAAACAGTGCACCATACCACAGTCTGAGTAGACATCTACTTTACCATTAATAAGGATTTTTTTTACTCACTTCCAAATTTCTCTGTAGCACAGACAAGCCCTGTTGCCTACTTGTGTTAATCCATGCCTTTACCCATGTTCTTCTATTTTCGTTTTTCATGTGTTCTAAACACATCATTGCACAAATAGCTTCTGCTGCTTGTTTTTTCTCTCAGTCCACATTTAAATAGACAAGTCATGTTTTACTAGTGTCTATGCCTCATTTCTTGCATCTGTTTTGTTGACAAAACATGGTTTAGAGACCAACTAAAGGATGACACTGTCAGGTCTTGCAGTGTGTGACCCACAGTTGCTGATCAGTCATGTAGTTTGAACAGCACAATGACTTAAAAGCTCTCAATTGCAAGAAAGCAATGTGTCTACTCTGAAGACTCTGAAAGCAGCCTTAGATGAGTTTATATAAAAAAACAAAAATATCAAGCCCGTGTACATGAGAAATTATATTGCTAGGCATAATGGAACATCTTTAATAAAAAGAAAACAAAGATGGCTATTTTCATGTCAACTTATATGTATTAAATACCCTTCCAGGCATCAAGACATTGCCTTTTAACCTAATAGTTTGGTAGGTGATAAATTTGAAAAAAAAAAAAAAAAAAAGCAGAAAACAAAACAAAGAACTCATGCTTCATGAGAAATTCATGAAGAATATTGCTGCAACTACAGTATATCTTTGTTTCTAAATAAATACATTTCAGCCTGTCTAAATTAGACTGCAACACCTGTGTTTATGGTCTGATGAAGATCAAAATCAAGGACTGGATTCACTGGAGCTGTGTGGATGCCAGGTAACACAAGTTTTACCTTTCAAAGTGAATTAAAGAACAAATATCTTAGCTGTAAAACCCCACCATACAAGATGTCTGGCTTGGTGCTTCTGTCACCTGCCACTGTATGCACAGCTGGATAACTTACTTTTCTGAAACTATAGGTGGCAGTCGCAAGATTCAAAGTGGAAATCCACAGTCAGTGTGCTGAAGGTTAATTTTCCTCATAATGTTCTGTTGTGGATAAGAAAAGTGTTAACGATGTTAAAAACATGATATACCATGTCCAATACATACATATATGTATTGGAAGGGGGATTTAAAATAGAACAGATTAATACATTTTTTCACTACTTAGATAAATGTTACACTTCAGCACCAGTTTACAATTTGTGTACCTCAATAGCCATTATTCAGCTTTCAATTTTCAGATACCTTCTATTCCGTCTGCAGCCTCCATCTGCCCAAAATTATGTTTTATATGGACTAGTCGATTTATTATTTTTATTTTATCGTTTTACAGTGGTATATACTTTCTGCAAAGCATTTCAGCCACATTTAATGCCGAAGCATGCTCCATAACTAAATTGACCTGATAATTGATCTTGCTCATCCTCGCTGTCTCCTTATCAACTGAACTAACTGCCTAAGCTGGATTTCTCATCAGCTGCCACTTTCCGGTGAGGAGATTGAATTATTTGGTCAATCAAAATGCTATTTCCGCTCTTCACTCAGCTTGGGGAGATGTTACATAATTTTCTCTTCTTGCTAAAGGGAATTCTTTTTTTGTTTTCTTCTGTCAAGGACAAATTATGCATTTAACGGGAACTGCCACACTGAGTGGGCTGCAGGGAGGGTTTCATTGTCAGAGACACTATTTAATATGGATGCTGATGTGGATGAACTTGTGACTGCTGGTCACAGAACAACAGTATAAAAGCGCTTTACTTGGGTAAAACATCAGCATAATCAGCTATGTTTGCCGATTGACCCATAGGGCTACTGTGATGATTAAAAACTTATGAAATATAAAAATGAATCATGAAACATAACTGGTTTCACCTATTCATTTACAATAGTATAAGACAGACAACATTTTTTCTTTGACAGAAAAAGACATGAGGTCACAAAATTTTTGATTTCTACTTCTTGTCATTAGTTGGCAAATAAAAGTTCAAATTGAAAGTAGAATTAAGCTATTTTATAAAATATAACTTACGCAATAATTTACTACCTATTATATTCCCCAATACTTCAGTGAATACACAATATGTCATGTAAGTTGGTCAATAACAGCCAGTATTCCAACGTTCATGCAATTTTTCAACAGGCTATAATAAGACAGGTTTGAAAAACAGACTTTATTATTACAAAGTGCATGCTGTGGCTTTCCTTTTGTCTCGTCAGTCTCTGATAACTTTTTTTAATTTGCTGTGTAAAGTTTTTAAAGTCTGTGATCATATCTTATGCTTTAAATACAGACAACAATTTTAGTGGGATCTCCCATGACTCATCCATTTATCCATTTTCCATGCCTGCTTAATCCCACACAGGGCCACGGCAGTCTGCTGGAGCCTATTCCAGCTCGTTACAGTTAAAAGACAGGTATCCCATGTTTTATATATTTACAAAATAGCTTGTTGATCATAAGCAACAGGAGCAATTTTGTTGGTTTTGGTCTTTTGCATCCTATTCACAGACCTGCTTCTTTCTGCAGACTGCTCTTTTGTTGTTCAAATCCCTTTAGGCTTCCTTCAGGCCAGAGTCCTGCAAGACTTCAATCCTCATGTATTGTTGTGTCTTTCAAACTTCCCTGGCGTTGGTTGCTACGGCAGTCGTTGCAACTTCAGTTTATTCAGTCTCGTGTTGTGCTTTTTCTGACCTCACTCATTCAGCTTTTCTTTCCATTTCACTTCACAGTAATTTATACAATTCTAACTGAATTAGACAGTTTGATTGCTTCTTTTAATTTGACTATATGGTTATTGTACATCATTAAAACCATTAAGACACAATTTATCTTGTATAACACCTGCTATGTCAACTGTAAGTGAAATTTCTGCCCACAGGCAAAAACCCCAAGAGATATATTACTTTTGCTCAGTGACCTAACATGAAGCAGTATCCTCTCGTATCTGCGTGTTTGTGTTGAAGTTCAATTCAAACGTGAGAATGTGTGCACACAGCCATGGCATGTATTATGAACACTTAACAGATCCTGTTTCCAGCAGCCTGTAATTAGATGTAGACTGACCCATCACACAACAGTGACTAATGATCTCCAGAGCATCAGTGGTGTAAATGAAATTCACATGTGTGAACATGAAACTTTGATAGCAAAAATATGTTAAAAAAAACCCTCAATCACCTGGGTGGAAAAGTGTCTCATGATTCCTGTGAACACCGAATCGCATCTTTTTTTAAAATCTGGACTTTTTTGAGCCTCTGGAACAGATTGGCCAATAAGGTCTGGCCAGGCACAGCCCAAACAAGCTACATAGGAGCACCCTCCCGTGGACCCACCGCCTCCAGCAGGTGTTGCAAAGGTCTGGAGGTGTGTGGAGTGAGTAACAGAATGAGGCCTTGTCCCATCCTGGCTGTTGAAGCTGGCCATAGGGGCATTGGACATTATGTCCCCCTTTGGGGAAAGAGCTTGAGCTCTTGAGGAAGGTTGAGAGGTACCAGATAGATATTTATTAAGCTCACCTCTAAGCAAAACACAGTTTCTGGAACCTCCAGGGGTGCGATGGACTTCATTTCACTCTAGAGTCCCCCGTGAGTGAGAGGCGGTGAGAGGGGATGGGGTTATTCTTCCCTTTTTCAGCATTAATAAACTAGAGGTTTTTTCTTATATCAGTAGGTTGGGGAAAGGGCTCTGGTCTGGTGTTGTACTTATGTGCACAACAATAATTTCATTTACGCAGCCTTCTTGGATTTTCCTGATGGATACTTGGAGGTCTGCTATCTGGGAACTCCTTGATTGGATTGGATGAGTTATATTGAAATATCATAACGTTTCAGTAACAATTAGGCTTAACTGCTATAATATGACTTAAGTGACTTACACTAATCACCGATGTAATATTATAATCCTCCAAAAAGTTTACAAGAAAGTAAAAATGTGGAAGTGCAGAAAGATTTTCAATCATTCCCTCAATAACTCGGTTAATACTTGAACGGAGGGAGCAGATGGTCTGTTACACAAAACTTTGCATAGTTGTGCTTTTACAAAATTTATGACTTTACAAAGTAAAGTCAAAAACAACAGATTGTGAGTATGTGTTGGTTCATACTTTTCATATTTTTGTTAACCTTTTTTTAATCACATGTCACAAAAGCTAGTACTAATTAGAATTCGACAAGTTATTAAAGTCAAACAAGTTCACGTTGTACTGTTGTAGTAATTACTTATTTTTGTTTTCTTTTTATTGGACAAATTGATAGGGAGATGTTTTCTTTACCTTTACATGTTTCAACTGTCATCTGCGGTCTTCTTCAGAAGGATCGCCTGACAGCTGTCACATGTCATTTATCAGCTGTTCTTCTGCTGCTGTGTGATGGTCTCTGGAAGAGAGAGTTATTAATGTGTCCAGTAAAGAGAAAACAAAAATAAGTAATAGGTCATTTGCTGTCAGATATTTTTTTGCTCCAGCGAGTTTCTGACTGAATAATGAATTCATAAAAAATAACACATTTTATCACAATCTACAGTAACAGTCTATTTCCTATAGGCATTAAACCCATCAGAATAACAACAGATTCTACAACATTAATCGATAGTATGTGCACTAATGTCATTTATATTAAAATAGTTAGCCAACTGCTCATCAATGACTTAATTAATCATCAATTTTTTTTTACATTAAAAAAGAAGCCAGAGTAAATATCCCTAAATTTATATGACACAGAACACCAGAAATCATTGATGTTGTTGAGGAAGACCTGAAAAAAAAAAAAAACGATGCTGGAGTGACGTGTATGCTCATTAAAATCTAGATGAGTTGCATTATATAAAAAATATTACATTACAAAAACACAGAAGTAAACACAGATATGTGGAGAAGCTTCAGATTACTAAAGGAATAGAAAGTGCATTTGAAAAGAAAAAAACATGTTACACAAGAGAGTTTTAAAAAGTGGAGCAAAAGAAACAGATGTTAGATATAAGGTATATAACAATGAGTTACGCAGTATTATGAGATTAAATACAAGTATTAACACAAATTACTGTAAATATATATGAATAATGCTCAAGGAATCTGGAGAGTGCTTAAGAGGATATGTAGAAAGAGTTCTGTGAACACAGATAATTCAAACTATAGACAAAAAACCCCATCATAATTAAACTGTAAATAAAATTAATGATATTGCTAATGTATATGTATAAATAAACAAAACAGTGTCAGAGTTAATAACTATCACTTTTGAGGTGCTTCAAGGTTAAATCCTCAGTCTCAAATTATTTATATTATACATCAATAATGCGTAAAGTCTCTGAACTGTTTACTTTCGTTTATTTTCAAATGATACAAAGTTACATTGTTCTGGAAAATCTTTGGACCAGCTTTGGAGCACAGTGGATAGGGAAATGAAAGTCTGAAAGAAATGGTTCAATATTAATAGGTTATTACTAAATTTAAGTAAAATAAAGTTTAATAGTAAGTTGTCAAATCAGTGAGAAAGTTAAAATAATAATAAATGATGTTGAAATCGAAACAGTTTGTTACGGTGGGGAAGAGCTGGACCCACACGCAGAGGATCAGGGAAAGTTCTTTAGTTTGCCCCCTCTGGACAGCCA
>JAOWBL010003931.1:0-11707 GCA_028564865.1 Zenarchopterus dispar | reverse complement strand
GAAAAACAAATTGTCAATGAATTATCAAATTCTAAGAGCACAACTCAAAATATATAACACCAAGGTGAAACAGGCAAAAAACAATTACTTTGGGAAACTAATTACTAAAAATAAACATAATGCCAGAGTTCTATTTTCCACTGTTGACAGTCTAATCAACCCTGATTTTAATAAACACAGACATTGTTCGAGTGGCCTTTTTACATTTTTTTTTAACATTTTACTTGACCAAAATACTGTTTTAGTGAAACTGAAGGTGTGCTTCTACCTGAGAGAACGCTGGACAGTTTTGTCCTGGTTGATGCCAAGATGCTTGGTAGAGTCTTCTCCCAAGTCAAGCCCACTTCCTCCCTTTAAGATCCAATTCCCACTCTGCTTTTAAAACCTTTTTATGAATTCTTTGAGGGTGAACTTTTAAATATTGTGAATTGTTCTCTTCAGACAGACGTCTTTCCTTCTACCTTTAAAACAGCTGTGGTGAGGCGCCTTCTGAAGAAAAGCAATCTGAATCCTGATATTTTTAATAACTGTAGACCAGTATCAAACTTACCATTTTTAAGCAAAATCTTAGAGAAACTTGTTTTTATTTAGTTGAATGATTTTTTAAATCAAAAATTGTGTCTGAGAGAGATTTCAATCTGGCTTCAGGATGAACCACAGTACAGAGACAGCCTTATTAAAAATCATCAATGATTTTAGGTGCAACCTGGACTTGCACAAGATCTTAGTCCTGGTTGTACTGGATCCAAGTGCAGCCTTTGATACAGTAGACCACCAAATCCTTATAAACGCTTAGGCTGGCCTCTCTGGCACTGCTTCTAACTGGGTCAGATCCTAATATTCACAGATAGAAGGCTCCTGGTGAGTATGGATACATGCTCCTCAGGGATCCATAAAACCAAATGCCCCAAGGCTCAATTCTAGGCCCAGTTCTTTTTAATTTATATATGCTTCCACTTGGGGATGTCATTAGGACACATGGCATTCATTTTCACAGCTATGCTGACGACACAGAGCTATGCATCGCCTTGTCTCCTGAAGACACACGGCCAGTTGATGATCTTTCTAATTGTATTTTAGATATTAAATCATGGATGGCAGAAAACTTCCTGCAACTCAATCAGGACAAAACCAAAGCTTTCACAGCCGCCTCCTGATGCAGACGGCTCCCTGTGATATTGTTCCCTCATTGGTTCTTTTGTGCCCAATAATGTTTTACATATTATTTATTTTAACCTTTGATTGTTTTTATGATTGATTTTTTTTTTATTTATGGATTGATAGAGATCACGGTCTGGGAAGGAGAGGGGGATGGGTGGGACGGGTTTTGTTTTTAACTTTTAAAACACTTGGTGCTACATCTTATCATGTGAAAAATGCCATACAAATAAAGTTTGATTGATTGATTGATTGATTGATGAATAATATTTCTCGGAATTCTAAATATCCATAAATGATGAATAGCAGAAACCAGAGAAAGTAACAATGAACACAAGTCACCTAACTGGCAATGCAAGGACAATTTTGATCTTAGTGAGAAAACAGAAAAAATGCTTACTGTTAAATCAATTTTCCAGCAAATATAGGAACAATTAAGGAGAGCTGACCTGGACTTAAGGCCTTTTCCAGGCCCTGGTAGTAGGCCCAGTTCTCTGGGTTCCTCTCCTGGAGTCTTCTGTAGACCTCCAACGCCTCCTCAGGCCTCTCAAGCTTCAGCAGCAGCTCTCCTACAAACACATACATACACTCAATAACACCGCATTTTTTTGTTGCCAAACCCAAACAATATAATCCTCTAAAATGAAAATTACATCTCACGATGTAAACTTGGATCAAATCTAATCTGTTGATTATGACATTTGTCACAACATAAGTTCACCGTTTTCATTTTTAGAAGTGGGGGAAAAAGGAAAACTAGAGATCTGATTATTTGAGCACCACAAGCAATGTGGACCATCTGCATGATCAGTGCTGTTGCTACATGAAAGGAAGTGTTAGCCCACCTCGAGTCTCCTCCACAGCCAGTTTGTCACAGATTTGCTTCTCGTAGTTGTTGAGATGGTCCAACGCCTCCTTGTGGAGGCCAGCCTCCCTCAGAACCTGGTTCTGATACAGAAGTAGTTCACTGTACTCGTAGTCCACCTTGTCTGGAGATGTCTGAGCCAGAACAAGAAAAACAAAGAACATTAAAAAAAAAAAAAAACAAAAACTCACTGAAGCATGATCGAGAAAACATGCATGTTTAAGGTTGAATTATTTAAAACTTCTGTAGCACCTGCTGATGTATCAGTCATTTTTTTAATCACTGCCAAGTAACACTATTTATTGGTGTGTATGTGTGTGTGTCACTGTGCGTGAGTAATGAAAAAACTGGGGACTGACATCACTGAAAAGCAGTTAGGCTGATCTTTTCTAAAGAAAAGGTCATCCACATACTTTCAGATGACTACAGTCCAGACTTGAGATGAGGGTGAGGTGAAGAATCTGAAGATAAACTGTTTTTTTTTTCTCCTCAGGCAGGGCTCAAAATTCAGGGCTCATGGTTCATGTGGCTGAGATACTGCAAAGAGCAGAATGTCATGTATTGTTTGTACTACAAGGGAAAACATACAGCAACACAGGGGCCAACGCACTTGTGTAATTTTATTGATGCAGACAAACCCATTAAGATGCTCAGATAAAATGAGACTGTATTACCATGCAACTAAGTTGTGTCATTGCCAGTATAGCTGTTGTTACCAGGTGCATTTTTTCTATAAAACCATGTTTCTCTAACAGAAATAATGTGGCGTCCCCTCCCTTGTAAATAATTTACAGAAATAACCATCTTTTTATCATATATAAACATCTGCACTGCTCTGTTGAGCACTTTACCTGTTGTGTTTTGCGAAATTCCTCAACAATCTTAGCAGCCATCTCAAAGTCCTCCAATAGGTGATAAGCTACTGCATATCCAATCCATGAGGCCCGCTGGGCTGGACGGAGCTGCAGCAGCTGGTACCGAGTCTCCTGAAGAGAAAAAGGCATCACACATATGTAAGCAGCAAGTGTTATACTTAAATCCTCCATCTTATGCAGAAGGACAGGACAATAAGTATATGATGCTGCACAATTCTCTTCACTTAGCCTCACCATCCATCACCATTTCTTGTGCTCATGCATCCATTCGTAACCTAACGCTACGAAACAGTCATCACAGAATCACGAGGCACACAGTTGTTGAAGAATGTTTGGAGAAAGGTAATTAAAGTCTAAATAATACTTGTCAGATCACTGGATGGTCTGATGTGTTCATCCATAAGCATTCAGCTCAAAACCTTTAACTACTCTACTTGGTTTTCATTTTAGAGAAGAAATTTTCTACAGGCTGTATTTAATTTCATCAGCATCAACATAGCTTTTTTTCTTTTCACATGTAAAAGCTACTTGTAACTGTCAGTATAGGACATCGACTGGTTTAAGCAACTTTTCTCACCCAAAAAGACCAAAGTTGAAAATCAAGCAGTAAGGGATTTAAGTGAACCTAGCTACTTTGCAAAGTAATTATCTTCAACCCTGCATATATCTTTGGGGTGTCTCACCCTGTATCCCTCCAGGTCTCTCATTTGAATCTGCAGCAGGGAAAGGTCTCTGAGAATCTGCAGGTTGTCCTTGTCCCACTTTAAAGCGTTGCGGTAACACTTGATTGCTTCATCATACTTCTTATCAGAGCGCTGCAGCAGGCCATACACATGCCAGCCTAGGAGTGGATGCCAGTTCAGGAAGAAAACAAAACAAAAAAACAAAAACAAACAAAAAAACCTCCATCCAGGTTTTTAAATGTTTAACAAACAGTAGAAAAGGTGAAAGAGGAAACAAGCAGGAATTAAGCAAAAGAGCAGCTTATAAACACCATTTATAATTTGTGGATTTCTAACTGATATGTAGAAAAGCCTGGAAGCACTGTAGCAGAAGTGAAAGGATACAGACATGGCTCTTGAGGTCATTACGTAGACCTCGTCTCACTAGTTCATATGCCTCTTCCTTCTTGCCCAGGCAGTTGAGGGTTAAACCCTTCATGGCAAGTGTCTCTGAAGCACAGAGGGAGAGAAATGAGTGCCAGACAGGGCACTCAAACTTGATCTTAATTATTAGAAAAATAAAACAAAAAAGAAGACATGTTTAGTACTAAGCACATATCATGGTTACAAAACTCATTTAAGGGACATTTGTTTCTGGAAGAATATAATAAGCCAGAGTGATTAATCTGGAGTTTTGATGGCTGGGGTGTTGGCAGAATGAAACCTAAAACCTAACCTAACCTAAAATCTTTAGCTTTGCTGAATAATTGTAACTGTATCCATGACAAATTAGTGCATATATTAAATTGGCTACGGAAGCTCCATGAAGTTTGGATATTAATGATGTAAAACAATAAGGTCAAAAGTGTGTGCACATCAGAGCAATTTGTCTATATTTGGAGGTGTCTTCTGGCTTCAGGTTTCCTAGCCGATATGATAAGATAGCTGCAGTCGTTCAGCCACAACAGATAAATGTGTCAGTTTAGAAACCTCATTGTTAGTTAGTGTTTTAAGGAATTCTGACTGTTGCAAGTTTTTGAAAAATGAAAAACATTCAAGGCTTCCCGCTGCTAAGCCAGACAGGTTGGTGCATGTGTGAAAGTGAGCAATCCTGCAGGCAATCTAGCTCCAATTTTGTATTTATCTTACACTGCCATGATTGTCTGCTCAGTCACATAGCCTACAACACAGACAAAACTATTAGTGTAAGTAAGGGCTGTATGACAACATAAATCTATATAGAAATTCTGACAGAATTCTTGTCAATACCCTCAGACCCTTTTTCTTGCTTCTTTTGTCTATACTGTGTTTGACTTGAGTTTGCTGAGTATAAAAGAAGTGACAGACAGCACTAAATGGATTTGACAAAGAAATATTAAAGGGAACCCTGACTAATCGGGCTTATATGGTCAATCAAATTACAGAAGTATGGTGATGTGAGCTTGAAAAAAAAAAACCCTCAAAACATTCTTGTTTTATAATATCAGAAAAAATTGCTCCCTTTGAAGTAGTTAACAATTTTGCTGTTGTGGTACATGTGATCTCCTTCATTTTCCAAGTTGTAAACAAAGCAAAGCTCTTGTCACGATGCCTTGTATCCATGCCAACCAACATTCTCCTTCCTGTGTCCGGTAAAAGTTGCATCCCTTTTGGAACAAATAAATGCTCAACATGATAGTTAACACACGAACTCCCAGCTTTTGTTTAAAAAAAACAAAACAAAACAAAAAAAACTTGCTAATTTGCCACCTACAAACAGGAGGGACTGACTGACAGTGATGTTTTGGTTGAGCAAAAGAGCGCAATAGTCATGTGGGCTTCATCTTACCTCCATGCTCTGCAAATTTCGGGTTGCTGAGGATCTGTTTGCAGAACTTCAGGCCATTTCTGTACTGCTTGTGCTCGTAACATCTCTGTGACAAAAGACAGAGCAGATGTTCTGTCAGGCATGTGAGGCTGGGCTCAAGTGCACAAGCAGGACATTTCTGAACATCAGCATTCATTATGTTCTGAGAACAATTAGAAGAACTTTGTCTGGGAAGCCATGAGCAGAGAAAGCATCCCACCCTGACAGTCCAGTCTTAGGGAGATAATAGCAGTGAGAGAAATGCCAGCTCTTGATCCAGGTCTATCTGGATCCTGGCCCCCACCCACACCCACCAACCGTCAGCTCCTACTCAAGTATATTCCTTCCAGTGGCTCGTGGGAGGGAAATGACAGCACTCGCGGGGAGTATTACATCCGTTATTGCCAACAAAGATGTGTATAACTAGATGCATATTTTTCATTAAACACGTTAAAGGTTGACCTGATCTGGCTTATAACGATATAGTAAACGGCTTAACCCTTCCTGTCTGTTTCATGTTGGAAAGACAACCACTATAACATTTTCAAATTCGTCCAGGATTACAGCCGACAGGTACCGGACTGGACACAGAAACAACTCAAACATAGACAGACGTCCGTCAGCGCTCATCAAACAGTTATTAACAAAAGAAACAAACCCAGCAATCTGCCTAAACTCGGACCGGGCTGTCATGTGTCAGGCAGCTTTGTCATTGATACACTTTGGAAGTGTTGCAAGGCCAAGACACAACTACAGGGCCACAGGACTGTCCAACTGTGCTAACTCCCTATCTGCCGTGTTAAAGCTAACAGTAAACAAAAAGAAGTACTTCCTACAATGTTTTCGATGCACTAAATCGGTGCTTTCAGCACAAACAGTCGAGCGACTTGCCCCGATCGCTCCAACGGAATAGTAGCATTAGCTAATAAGCTAACGCTCTCCAAGACATTTAGCCTACCAAAATCCTCTTGAAGAGCGCATTCTCCTTCGGCGGCAGAGTGATCGTGGGCATTATGTTGGCTTCCTATGCCAGTGTCGGCTCACACATGAATAATATCCTCTGGTAGGCAGAGATCCTGCGCTGCTCGAGTCGTTCCAGGCTCCTCTCTCTCACGTGTTGAAGCCGAGGCCCCCTTCCGAGCAAAATGGCCGCTGCGCTTCTCCTCCGGGTCACACGGCTCTGAGTCTGCGCACCTGCACGCTCGCTGCAACGGTGCGGTTGACAGAAGTGAAAATATAACACATTTAATTCCGCCACGCGCCCAATCAACTTTGCAAGACATGTTATCGATCTTTAGTGTGTGTCTCTCTGTGGAAGTTTCGATCAATATCAACCAACCAAATGAAATGACATTTCAGTCATTTTCAAACAGTCGACCTTTGACTTTTTTTTTTAAAGTAAAGTGAATTTTATTTCAGTTTGCTTTTAAAAAAAATCAAACATCTACTGTTAAATGTTTTCGTCTTGCTAAAGTTAGACATTAAAAATGTATAAATATTCAATTTTAAAGAATTAAACTTAGATTTATGCTCTATTCGCTGTGTGTTTGTATACCATCGTTTGACTTCTCGGTTTTCGTAGCATTAGAGCTTCCAGACAGCTTAATCGATCGCAGAAAGATCAGGGGTCCCACGAAAGAAGCAGTATTTCAGGCACAATGGCTTTCAGTCGGTTACTGTCTCGGGCTATTCTCGTCAACAGAGGTGATTTATTGACAATTTCGTAAATAAGTAGTGGTAGTAGTAGTTTTGAAGGGCGTGTGATGTGTCTGGGTATTTACAAAGTGGACGCCGTGTATATTTTGAAGCTTGACCTTAGCTTAGCTTAGATTAGCTCAGTCACGGGGACAGATTTCTGTCGTATATTTATGAATCTTTGTAATAAAAGAGCTGGATATAGTGCTTTTGGACAGATTTCTTTACGCTTCAAATGAAATCGTTTTCTTTTTCTATTTCCAGTTTGTGTGTAATAGTTTTATCCTGTAAGCTAAAATTACCAACTGAGGTAAAATAATTTAAAGCAACTTAGCTCACAATTTTCACCTTTTCTTTTTAATTAATCTCATTTAGTAGACGGGCAGTACGTAATTACTTAGAAAGCTCATTTTCTCCGCAATACACAGTAAACTTTACATTATTAGTAATAAATTAAAAGTCTATCAAATTGTAATCAGACTAATTGGGATTCGTGGATTAAATTTTACAAATAGACTTTTATATATTGAGAATGGTTGCGAGAAGTACTGAGTGTCCAGGCCAAGACAGAGTTCATTGTTCATTAAAAGCAGTGTGGCGGTGCGTGGGTTTGTTCATTACAGCTGGATCCAGATCTGCGTTCACGAGTTCCAAACCTGACACTGCAAACCCCAACTGGCTGCGAGTGGGTCTTGCCTTTGGCACATCTGCTTTCCTTTGGGGTCTGGTAAATGATTTTTTTTTTTCTTGCACACCCAGACAGGCACTGCAACATAATATACAATTTAACTACTTTTGCCATACTTGTTGATTTTCCTAGAGACTTGAATAGATCCTATAGTTTTTATCATTGCCGTGTGTTTTACCTAAACACGAGGCAATAAAATTTAGCAAATTAAATAAATTCTGTTTTTAGATGATCACCATCTACTCACTGACTCTTCAGCTTCTGATGGCCAAGATACCAAAACTAGATGTTAGATGTCAGGCAGAAGTCTGAATCTGTGTTGTCTGTCATTGTAACCAAACTGAAAAGGCTAAATGATGTGGAATAAATGTTAGATTGTCAAATAGATGGTGAATTCAGTCATCATCTAAAACAATGGTCTTCAACCCTGGTCCACGAGCCCCACTGTCCTGCATGTTTTAGATGTTTCTCTACTTCAAGGCACTCTTATAGAAATGATTGTGTTATTAACAGAATTGTACAGCTCTTGGTGACAAGCTGATGACCAGTAATAAGAATCAGGTGTATTGAAACAGGCAGGACAGTTGAGTTGTCCTAAGGACCGGGGCGGAAGACCACTGATCTAAAACTTAATCAGTGTGTCTCAACAATGTTGATAAAGTGTTATCATTATAACCATATTATACTGTTAAATGATAGTGCAAGTGAAAATGTGTCAAACCAAACATAGGCTATGCATAGGTCTCCATGGGAATCTACAGACATTCATGCTGAAAATGGATGTTCTACATTCACTGTCAAACATTTGGACCCACCTGCTCATTAAAAACAAATGTGTAGATGTAATTTTGACTGGTACTATACATTTCAATTTTTCCCTTGCGAAGCTTGGTGTTTGTAGCTAGTTGTCTGATCAGACAAGAAACATAATCTATCTTTTGGATATCAGTCACAGAGAATATTCAATAAGATTAGTTCCCCTTTGATTTGATAAAGAACTACAGCGACCATCATGTATGTTTTATTATAGGACAGTGTCAGAGCTAAATGTACTCTTGTGTTTTATGTTTGTATCAAGAATGTTTATGTGATACTTTAAAATGAATGTAATCAGCCACTTCAATGGGAGTGCACACAGATTATGAAGAGTATAGTCTGGGTCAACAAAGTTCTTTACCACTCTTCTGATATCAGTTATCAGACCAACAGAAGGAAAGCCTTTCTGACCCACTCACTTTATATGACTGCCCTCTGGTCTGCCGTGCAACTGTTCCACAAACCACTGAGTCAAGTCAGCTTTGCTGCATTCGTCTTACTACAGCAGGCTTCAAATTGAATACTGAAATTGACAGAAATGCAGAAGAGATGATTGGTTTCTGGGGTGCATGGCAGAAATTCACGATATGTGTTAGTAAGGAGAATAAAACCAGCTTGTGCATGTGACTTAGGTGTAACTTGTTACCTTCTCCCCACAGCTTTTCAAACAGCACAGCACAGATGTGCATGAGTACAAAGTAAGAAATGGTCTTCAGTAGCCCATTGTAACAGGAGGTGAGTATCTGCTGGTTCAGATTATAATGAAATTGAAAATGGAATCACTGATCCTTACATGTCATTTCATGATCATTTAGCAATATTAGTGTTTTCTCATCCCATGTGAGAACATCAACTCTATGTATTGATAAACTATTAAAAGATGATTTTGTGTTGGTTCTTGTCTCTCACAGGAGCCCATCAGATGATCAGATCCTGTTCAAGAGACTTCTGTTCATCTGCTTCTGTTTCCACTGTCTGATTCTTTCCCTGAATTCTGTGTAAAATAAAATAAATTAAATGTTTATCATGTGACAGCATCGAGTCTTCATCATCATGCAAATGTACACTCACTTAAAGAGTTACTACCTTTGGAAATACTACAACCAAAAAAGTAAATTAACTTTTTAATTTATAATCTATGAATGAACATACGAGTCTGTGTACATACTGCAGTGGAAATGGTACCTTCAAAAATACTAAGATTAATATCTGAAAGTTTTCAGGAAAAGTAGCAGATGCAAGTGATGGACCTTATTTTTTTCTTTTAAAGTTAAATCTCAAACGTATTAAATGCCTTGGATTTTTCTGAAGATGACAGGGAAAACAATTTTTTGGGCTTTGCCTATGAGCTAGTTTAATAAGGCACTTCCACTGAACTACATTACTTCAAGTAAATTACAGTTAGTTGCATTAAATTACATCAGTATATATGTCAGATAAATGTCGTCATAATCTTGCTGCGGAGAAGAAAAATGCAGCTTTACTAGTAAAATGTGGACTTTGACCATGAAAACATTGGAGCATCAGTCCAGAAACACCTAATGGACTGCCAGACGTCCACTGTGCTGTCTCCTCTGATGAGGCATGCTCCTCCCCAGACACACAAGCTGCACACACACTCCAGCAGCACAGGAGCTGAGGCCATGCTGCAGACAACTGCAGTGCATTCAAAGAATTGCTTCTGCTTGAGTTGCCTTTTTTTTAAACTTAATAGTCACTCATCTAATGATAAAAGTAATAATTTAAAGATTTGTTTTGTAGTTTTAGGACAAGTGGCTTGTCAGCAGAACTTAGCAGGTGAGCATTTTTCCAATAAACATAATAAGCCAGAATGTCTGGTGCAGGTGAACTTTTTTTTTTTTCATTTACATCCTTTAAGGTTACAATAACAGCCAATCATAGTATTGGATCATGTGACTAACAGAGCGATTAAAGCTATGATTTATGTATTTTTGAATTACTGATTTATATTGATCTTTACATTACTCGTTATGACTGAAATCCTGGAAGATCTTTTTTTTGGCAGCATACACTCTTAGCCCATAGTGTTGACATACTTAAAGTATAAATTGTTCAGTAATTACATTTCAGAATCAGAATACTTTTATTATCCCGAAGGAAATTGTTTTGTTGCAGTTGCTTCATATCAGACACAGTAAGTACTAGAAGAAAAAGAAAAAGCACACAAGTTAAAATAAAATAATTTAAATAAAATAAAATAGCATAAAAAAAAGCACAACGCCATTATTTACACTGATATTTGCATATCAGTTCAATGCAGATAATGTTCTCTGGCTACACATTAATAGTGCAACCACTTTTTAGGTGCTTAAAGGTGAGGCCAAATCTCACAAAATTTTCAATAATCGGTTCTGAAATCCCAGTACTTGAGTCAAAGTAGAACCTATATTGTAACACAAAGTATCTCCAAACTGATGTTTTTGTTGTGACAGCTGTGCACAAGTAGAGGAACTGTGTGAGTCAAAACACAATTGAAAAAGGTAATATATGTTCAGGAATTATTTTTTATTATTTTCTTCTCCAAGGTTAAATCAAAATGTAAAACCCATAATGGGCACGTTATGTCTGTGACCTTTCTGAAAAAAGTAGCGAGGCAGAAAGTACCATGATATATGGAGGGTGAGTAGTGCCACTGCCAGGCCAAAGCAGGACTTTGAATATTAAACTTGGGTGTAAATTTAATGGAAACTGTTGAGTGATATTGTAAAGCTGATGACAGCAAATGTTAACCATAGTTATCAATTAATTTTCAGCAGATTTGAGAGTCCACGCTGCCCACATTAGCAGTGTCCAACCATTCATTTCTTCATCCAATCCTACCACCTTGCACTGCAATGGTTCTACAACCCCCTAGGGTGTGACCACACTTTGGGAACCACTGACTTAACATAAATTGCTGTAAATAGCCTACTTAAAATGTCTTATTATAATCTCAGTCTGCTTCCCCTAAGTTCACCAGAAACCTTAATTTATCTGGAAAAAAGAACACCACCACCACTAAATATTGTTCAATTCAATTCAATTCAATTTTATTTATATAGCGCCAATTCACAACAAACGTCGCCTCGAGGCGCTTCACAC
>JAOWBL010003929.1:0-11711 GCA_028564865.1 Zenarchopterus dispar | reverse complement strand
AATTTACCACTAAGATACATCATCCAAACACCCCAGTAATCACCACACTACACACACTGCACCCATCACTGTCTTGTCTTTCTGCCAGTCCTGTACTTTTGTGTTTCACATTGGTGATTTTAGTCCGCTTTGTCAGAAATAGGAATTCAAATTAGATCATACTATCAAAGAGGGTCGATGTAAGACACTTACTTTCACACACACCCACACACCTTAAGAAAACAAACATCTGCTACAAGATCAAAATGCATATATGTCTTATCTTATAAGGGCTTTACCAAATCATGGTACAAACCATTAATGTATATGCAGAAAGTTATTTAAAAAAAAACAGGGAGCTGGATGAGGCTTTTACAAAAAACTGTGAAAGAAAAGAGAAATATATATTCTTAATAATGAATAAAAAGGATTTTTTCTAACAACAGTGAAAGAGAAGAATGTATGTCTCATTTGCAGGATGACTGCGATGATTGTTATAATGAGGAAGCACAATGTGGAAAAACACTTCAGTACATGCCATAAAAACGTCAGTGCAAACTACTCACCTGGCAGTCCATTACGAACAGAAATTTGAGTTAAAAGCAACTTTGTCCAAAGAACAATCATTTTACCTGAGGCCAGTGAATGAAACAATCATAAAAAGTACCTGAAGCTTCATTTCACAAATAACAGGGGACTGTGTTCTAGTGGAAACATCCTGAGAGAAGCATGAAGCATAACTGCAAATACTATTTTCAAAGATGAGAAGAATGACATCAAAGCCCTCTCTACTCTCTGTGATGACCAGCTCGGGGCAAGCACCATAACCAGAAGAGTGTTGGCTATGTCTGGAAACATGACAGAGCAGATGGACTGTGATCCTAGTTTTCACAGGTGGTTTAGCATCCAGTGAGACAAGTTTAATCCAGTGGAGAGTAGCAGTACAGCGCAGTTGATGGTGTTTATCCAAATGGTGTTTGATGATTTCTCCACCAATGCAGAACTTCTGGCACAATTGCCACAGAAGACGACAGTGGGGTCTAACTCAGTGAAGTAACTCAGTGAAGAGTTACTTTGTGCAGAAAAAGATACCAATGGAAAAGATGGCATGCAGCACAGAGGACAATGCTGTAGTTCCATGATGTCCTCATACATAAACACAAGGTAGACTAATCAGCTTCTCCAGCAGAATGGAATACTTTACCTTGAAAGTAGAAAAAGCTCCAGTTCAGTATTTATTGTCCCTGATAGGAAATTTGGTTCACGGCAGCGGTAAAGACAATTAAAAACATAAGACCAAACACATCACAGTACAAGAAACCTAAGATAAAACCAACAAAGGTACAGTATATACACGTTTGTTAAAAAAAATATTCATGGAGTTATGGTATTGATAGGGAAATAAAATAACAAATAAGTAAATAGCCAGCTAATAAAAAGCAACAGTGCTACTAAAAGTCACACCTGACTCTGATTGCTTTTATTGTACTTGGAATGGAGGAAAATCTATACCTAATCCACTTTGTCCTTTGTGGCATGTGGCTCTGACCACCAGGAGAAGAAAAAATTCCTCCACCAGAAAACGGTCACTGTTCCTAAAACTGTTGTTCCCTTCCTCAGTATTTACCTGTGCCAGGTATCTGACAGGGAGAGCTGCTGAATCCCTCAATTCTCTTTATGTTCTGTCAAATTATCTCTACTTTGACTTGCTGTGACAAATTGAACACCAGGACACAGAAATGGTACTTATTCTTGTGCAGTGCTGAACCTGGCACAGTGTAAAAATGCTCCAATGTCACACCAATACATGAAAATTATTGGTTGCAGAGCATTATGGCCTTCTTTTACCCCTGTGAGCATTCATGACAAGGTAAAGCTCTTTGCATGTGAAAGAACAAGACTGAGCTAAAAAAGACCAGTAAATGACCTCACATGCAGATGAGCTGAAGAAGAGATGTCAAGTATGCAGAGCAGGAGAAAAACATCAGTGCAAAACATAAGATTTATTCCCCCCTTCTTAGTCATCACTGGGACCGGGAGGTGCAATTCCTGAACATATGACCTTCAAGGAGCACCTCTGCACCCCAGATGTTGGCTGTAAGTTTCCAACCATGTTGTCTACTGAGAGTTCACTTGTGTTACCTGAGGATTCTCCATGTGATGTCATCAACAAAGTTGTCAGACGACAAACACAACACACCAATGCACTCATGATGATTTTAATGTCTTATTTTTTGTATTCTTATATATTTTCTTCAGTAATTTACACTGAAACAATATAATTCCCCTTTTGGGATGAATAAACCATTACTCAGCTGAATTTAATAGATTCATAGACCTCCCTCTCCGTGGCCACTTCCTGTAGCTCTGCCATCTTGATACCTGGCATTCCCAATCCTACCAAAATATATAATCTCTTCAATAAAACCTGGGTCTGCCCTGAGTCTTCATTCTGGAAAGACAAGCCATCAAGCAAGCATCTTGGCCAGAAGTCTAACTCACCTGAGCTTACCCACTTCAATTTGGAGGCCCAGTGGCTCTATAAACTATATGTTCTTCCCAAATGACAGAGCTTATCACCCTATCCCTTAGGGGGGTTAGCAAACCCACCCTTCAAAGAAAGTTTATTTTGGCAGCTTGTACTCACAGTCTCATTCTTACAGTTGTTACCCAAAGTTCATGACCATGAGTGAGGGATAAAATGTAAATCAGCTGGTAAATTGAGAGCTTTGCATTTCAGCTCAACTTTTTTTTCCTCCTGGACCGGAACACTACTGCTTCACTGCAGATGATGCCCAAAGGGCAAAGGCATGTTTTTCCAATTATCTAAGTTAGTTTGATGTGGCTATGACACATACAAGCATCAGTTCAAACAATAAACATTCATGTCTCATTAGTCTTTTTGGATGGAGGTCATAATAAACAATTAATCAGACTGCAAGACTGGCACAGACTGTGTTTTAGCATAAGCCAGAGTACAGTTAGCATATCTGGTTTTAGTAGCTTGATCAGAGGTCCTAGATGAATAAATGTGTCCCTTTTACTCAAAGTGGAAAAAAGAAACTTTGAGTCCCTGCATACTCTTTGTATTTTTAGAGAAACCATGTATGAAACCAACAGCAGGGGAGTCCCTGCTGTTGAGAAGAGCTGCCATCAAATTCTGTGAGTAAAATTCATTCATATATTGGGAATGTGTATTATCCATTGGATGCCTGGTAAAACATACCTTGTGCCTTGTAAAGACTTGCTTGTTCATCTGTGTCTAGTGTACTTAATCATTCTGTTACTGGTTTTAATGTGGAAATGAGCAATATTTGGAGTATGCATCTACACCTTTTCTTTTTTTTTCATTTCTTCAGGACAAAATAAAAGTTCTGACATTCTTATTCCCTCCTAAAATTACACAAGACGAACTTCACATAAATAATATGACATATAACACTGTGCCATTATTTATTTATCAAATACTAAGCAAGCTTGCAACAAGTGAAAAACTAAGCACAACCTAATTGAATCTTCTGAAACTATAAGAATAAATAATGGTTGCCAATTCAATATACTTGAATCACACATAATCAGCAAAATGTGATGACCTTCATAAAAGCAAATGCTTTGGCAGTCTGTTGATCTGTAGTCTCAAGGTGTGCAGAGTGCCAAGGAGGAAAGGAATTGATAACAATCTTAAAGAAACAACTGTTACTGCCCATCAAAATGGGAAGTCATTACTATTTGGAGACCAACATTTGAATATGAGAACAATTGCTCCTGAAAGGAAAACATTCAGGCCATAGTCAAAAATCCCCCCAAGGCCTCTTGCAACTAGGTGCCGGTGAGAAAGTAATAAGCCAATTACAATGTTTTAACTAAATAAAAGGCAGGGTTTTTAGATAAATGTTTTTTGTTGTTGTTGTTTAGTAGTTCTCAAAATAAATAAAAGATAGATTCAAGGGGAAGCTGTAATGAAAAGCGAACGGTACAGCATATAGCAGGTTTAAGTACACAACAGCTAAAATGAGACACAGCTGAAGACTACTGGCCTAAATAAACAAATAAACTACTTTCTGACAAGTAGCGCTAGAATCATTTAATAGCTGTAAATCGAATGCCCACACACTCACAGTAAGTGTTTTGTCGAAACCAAAAACAGCATATCAGCACAAACATGCCAAATGTCAAGCGTTGGCTGGATGATGATTTGGGCTTGTACAGCAGCCAAAAAGTCAAAGCACCTTACAGTCATTAAGTTAACCACAAACTACTCAGTATATCAAAGTATTTTAGATTTAGTATCTATCAGACAGAAAGCACTTGGCTGGGATGGCACAAATTTGCAACTTTGTTTTTCATTCAGTACATACTCCCATCGTGTTTACATAGATTTAAAACCTACTAAGGACAAGATGTTTTATCATTATCTTCTGATATGTAAAACTTATGAAGAGAAATATAGTATATCTTCTTTTTACATACCTCTATGCATTGAAAGATAATACAGTACTTTCAGAATAAATTATATGAGTATGTAAAATACCACACACAAGGAATGCCGACAGAAAATCTCCAACAAAGCCAATGCGCTTGCAGTACAATGGGAATACACACACAAACGCATACATTCTCAAGAATCCAGTGTCATGTTTCTGTCAATATGTCTTCAGGTAGCGCTCTCTCCTTTATAAAGTAGGAATGTTTCTGACCAAAAAGACAAACAGGAGGAGCCAATCTTCATTTCTCATTCATCTCTAGCATATGCTACCATCTCTTTGACAACAATTCGTCTTTACATAGCATCAATAATGGCTTTTTGACCTGATCTTATTATAAGTCTGGCAATCACAATCTGAGTGAGGAATTTATCACCTTCTGCTACCAAGCCTAAGTGGTAATCACTTTGGCTTTCTTGTACATAAAATGTGGAATATGTTGTTGGAGAGCACAGAAGAAAAAGACAGGATGATCTAGGGAGAGATTAGGCTCCGTGTGATAATATAGTTTTATGGGAATTAATAAAGCTTAAATTGAACTAAGACAGAGAGGACCTTAAATGATTTAACATGAAAAGACTTCTCCTAAGTGTATTGAAAGAATTTTTGTTGAATTTTTTTGACATGATGGTGGATGACTCAGAAAACATCTGCAAGATGTTGATTTGAGATGTGAGATGTGATTTAGGAGCTATGCAATTTAATACTATTCTGTAAAAAGGTAAAAGAGATTTGATCAAGAAACGAGAAACTGATTTAACCAACAGAACTGAGAGTAGGGACAAAATACAATCTAAATTGGGTGTACTTGCTTTTAACTGTGGTCAAAAAACATAGAAACAGGAAATGTCACTAACAATATGGATTTTACCCATAAATGTGCTTTGAATAATCACACTCTGGACACCCACTTCATTTGAGGGTACAGAAAAGCCTCCAACATCCTCACATTTTAAACTGTAGAATGGTAAAGCTTGATTTAAGATTAGGGTAACTTTAAGAAAAATAGTGGGTATGGTGAGACGGAAACTAAGAAATAAATATAAGTCACTGTAATCCCCTTTAAGTGATAGCAATACAACTGAGTGTGTATGTGTGTGGTGCAACCGAACTCCTTTAACCACAGATCATGTGACGATGAAGAGTTGAACCAGATGGTGTATAATTAGTCTCTGAAATGAATTTGTTCTCTCTTTAAGTATTCACAGAGAGAGAGAGAGAAAGAGAGAGAACTATAACCAAAAAAAAGATCATAAACATGATGGCAGTTACGAAAATAGCACAATTTACCACTATAGTTTTGAAAGACCACACTCATCTTTAACAGCCAAAATTACTATCTAGTTAATGTAAATATTTACAATAATTTCAAATGATTCTCTTTCAATCCTAATATACTCGTGTGAAAAAGAAGGTAGCCTATATCTTCTTTCAAGTTGACATTTTGTTCCTTAATAAGGCTTAAAATGAGGTAACTACAACCTAAGTTGAACAACAATGCACGACATATTACATTATCTTGCACTTGCAATTACTTAAATAACAAACACAAAGCCCAAATACAGAAGTAGTGTGATAAAACTGAGTATACTCTCACTGCTTCTATAGGAATTAAGTAGCAGCTAAACATTACTAATCAATTACACTGAAGTTTGGTGTTCTGGAGCACTCAGGCACGTGAATGATGAGAAACATTTTTTTTTACATTTCATGCTGGAAACAATGTAATTACAAAAATAATTACAATAAGAATGATTTAAAAAAAACATAACAGTATCAGGTGATATGATTTATGTGCAGCTGGCTGTGTAATGTTTATGTATAACACAGGAGGTAGTACATTAATATTAACAGTAAATGCAGATGTGGAGTGCAGTGACGTGACCATCAACACCTGGCACATTGAACAGTGAAACGGTGAACGGTGGGATCAGTTTTCTGAAGTGTTCTTGATGACAGCAGGGTGAAGTAAATCTGACAGAGAATGAGCCTAGTTGTAATGTGTCATAAAAGGGATGGGAGAGAAGTTTGTTCAGAGTCTGTCTATTTTTTTTTCAAGCTTTGTGAATAAGTTTATTTATCCTGCCGTTTTTCTGGCACTGATGCTGCTTCACCTGGAGACCACAGCACAATAGATGGCACTTGCTACCACAGACTGGTAAAACATCTCCAGAATGTTGCTACTCACAACAAATAAACTGAACTCAGAAAGTAGTCTGGTAGTCTTCTTGTATGCGTCGTTGCTGTTGGACTTCCATGTGGACATGTTAATATGGGCAACAAAGTACTTGTAGTGCTCAGTATCTTTGATCTCTTTGTCCTTCATGTAGAGGGACTTGGTCAGAGATCTTGAATTCTTACAGGAGAATCAACAACCATCTCATTGATCTTGGTGTCATTTAGAAGCAGATGATTCCTACAGCTCCACAAAGCCATTTAACAGTTCTCCATACCATGACTCCCTTCCATCTCTGACTCACCCCACCACTGTGGAGTCATGAGAAATATTCAGTAAATGTCTTGACTCAGTGTTGTACAGAAAATCCAAGAAACAAACACTCCACTGTAGTGCTCCTGTTACTGGATGATCCCAAGAGTACTCGAATAATCAAAAAACAGGATCCTAACTGGAACCACCACTATGATCCCAAAGGGTGAGAACACTGCAACGCATATATAGATTCACCTGGAGTGAATCTATATGTCACCTGAGGGGAATCTATATATCTGAGTCATGACCTGTCGCCCTATTAATTTCTTGACATGTGACGTAAGGGCAACTGGTCTAGATTTGTTGAGGCCAGATAGGGTGGCTTCCATACTGGAGACAAACAAGATGTTTTCCAGAGCACCGGTACATTCTCCTGCAATAGACACATGATGATGTGTTGCTGGATACCAGACAGCTGCAAATAAAAGACCTTCAGGACACAAGGAGTGATGCAATCAAGTCCCATAGCATTGCATTGGTAAAGTTTCTCCAGCTTTCTTCTCACGAGGCTTGTCATCACAGTCGCGGGGAGGCATGATCCTCAATATGGACACTGAAGTTGGGAGACAATGAGGCCAGTAATGGAGGAGTTGAGTCAGAGTATGGGATGATTTGCTGACTAATTTGATGATTTGTTGGTGTCCAGGCTGCTACCCAGCTGTGATATACTCTGATGTTAAAACCTGTCATCTGTCTCATCTCCGCCTGTTAATCCTTTTACCATACTTATTTGGTAACTTAAGTAGAAAGCAATAAAGGCAATAAATATAGGCAATTTAAAAAGTCATTTAAAAAAACTAAATAAATGTGGAAACATAAAAAGGCCTTGTAATACTCTCCAATATCCCTGCATGGTTCAAATCTTTGGATTACAAGTATTTCTTTCTTTTTTTTAATTTTATTTATTTATTTTTATGTTTTTTTTATTTAAAAAAGGATTACAAGTATTTCATTGAGTGTCCTATAATGGCTAAAGTTCATAGAAGAACAGTTAGAAAATCTCAACAGGTGTGGCTTATTTTAAAGGACTGCTAGCAGAATACCTCTCCACTCTAAAATAAGATAAAAAATAAAACATGGCAGAGCGGATTATCTTTGAGAAACTGCAGCTGAACAAACCAAGGCTTCTGGAACGATGTCCCTTGAACAGATGAGACCAAAACACAACATGTTAAGCATTATGTTTGGGGAAAAAAAAAAAAAGAAAAAGCAGCATATCGGCACAAAAAAAAGTCACACTAAGTGTCAAACACTGGGATGGAAGAATAGACATTTTGACTTGTTTTGCATACAAATAACTATTTACTTCTGGGTAATCAAAGTATTCCAGAGTCAGTTTGAGGCCATCTGTCTGACAGCTAATGTTTCACTGACACTGGGTCACAGAGCACAGCAGCTTATCAAAAGATCTACAACAAAACATCAGTCTCAGGGTGGTGTAATGGTTCAGTCCAATTCCAGACATCAATCCAATCTTAAGGGAGAAAAAGACTTTAAGGGAGCTCTGCATAAACAAAAAAATTGCAAAGTTCAAAGAACTAAATAAAAGCTGTGAAGTGGAGGGGACCAAAATTACTCCAAGACACTTTGTGAAACCAGTAATGGTAAGAGAAAACATAACTCAATGATAGCTCCTAAAAGTGGTTCAACAAACTGCTGAATTACAGAGTATATTTAGGTTTCCACATAGTTTTTGAATTTTGGCTTATAATTTGTTAAATAAATAATCACAATTTAATATGACATGTTTTATTGTTTATCTGAGGTTGTATTCACTTAATTTTATGATCAGGTTAAGAATAATTTATTGGTTTTACTATGTCCTGATACACGACAGCTTAGAATTTAAAGACAGTGTACTTTTCAAAAATGGTTATTGTCAACAAGCAAAAACTTTGGCTTGGAGCACATGAAACTGACTCATGCTATCTTTTTCTCTTGCAATGAACTACATGACTCTGATATTAAGTGCTTATATGTGATTTCTCAAAGGGGCCTTCTGAGAGCCTCTGCCAACCACACTCACTTCATCATCTTACTTAGTAGTGACAACATGATTTTTGGGCGTTTTCTGATCTTATCTCTCATTCTCTATTTGTGTTAAACTATAGGTGTGTCAAGATACAGCTGGGTAGGGCAACTTTTTCAGCTAATTTTGTGGGCTGAGTAAAGCAGAGCTAAGCTGGTAGTTCTGATAATTCAAAAAGTTTAACACTTATTGGAGATATGATCGTCTGAGCCGGATGGGAGTATAGCACCCCAACTTTTCTCCACTATTCCAGTCCATCAAAGTCTCTGCATGAATCTTCTGGAAAACCCCTGAGCCACTGTCTGTCTCACAGCAAACCCAGCACTCAAACAGGTTTCTCCAAAAGACAGATTGAGAAGTTCACATCACATCCTATTTCCTGTGTTTTCAAGATAAAAAAAAAGAATGTTATTTATTTGACTGTGAAAGGATCTGCTTTTGATTTTCTCATTTACCAGGACTGCCAAAAAGTTTGTGGAGGTCATTATTGAAAACAAAGACCCAATAACTTCACATTACGGGGAGTAGAGAAAACCTGAAAGCATGAAGATGACCACTGAGAGAAAATAACTTCTTGAGAATGACCAGGAGATTACAGGGATCATTCTGACCTAATTGAAAAGGATAAAGCCCATGTAAAAACAGCTGAAAATATGTTTCTGCTGTTCTACCTTACTAAAGTTAATGGCAAGAAAATTAATAGATTTCTGACATTTTAGTCTTTCCATATAACCATGTAAGACTTTTGCTCTTAGCCTTAAATATGACCACCTTGTCCCCCAACAGGCAACAAAATATGTTGCACCTCTCAGAACTGAATGGCTGTAACAGACATTTATTTCTCCCTCAAACACAGTGTTTCCGTATCGCAGTAAATTTAATTTACAAAGAGTGCCTTTTATAAAGCTGAAAAGTTCTCTTAAGGAGGCAGGAGGGGTGAGTAGCTCCATCAAATGTCAAACACAATACTCATAACTGACAACAAGATGTGACCACTATTTTTCTCACTTCTGGGTAATGTTAACACAATGAAACAGTACCACTTTACCACTTGTGCTTTTGTAACTTCCTGGTCCATATCATATTTGGGTTAAAATACATCCTTTGTACAACTCAACATCATGGATGCCAGTTTGACACCTCCCATGTTCTTGCTTCAATGTCATGGATTTTTGTGACACAAAAGCCTCACTTTTGCATCAGAGAGTAATGTGGTGTTTGGCAGTATTGTGCTTCAACACAGTAAACAACTGTGTGGTTCAAAAGTGATACCATGAAAATATACCTTACACAATGTTCATTCAAACTGCTATGATGTCTGAGATTTTAGTTATTTTGGAAGGTGAACATCTGCTCTTCTATCTCTGAGTAACTCCTAGCCAAATTACCCAGGAGAATTTCTTCATGACTTTCCCATCTGAGGACATTGTAACCAGAATCTATTGTAGATAAGACACAAATGACACAACCTCTTTACACAACCTCACTTTGAACAGACCAAGATATCCCTTTAAACCATATACAGTCATGTGTAAAAGAAACCACAATTTTTTTCAAGTATCATAGATAATAAAAATGTCTTGAAATGATGTAAATACAATCTTGGAGAATGAACACATGAACCCTATTTGTATTATTCTTTTGAAAATTAAATAAACAAAAAAGCCAAAATGCGTAATACTTTGGAAGAACTAGATGCTTTTTTGTTTGTTTGTTTGTTTGTAGTAAAAAAACAGAATTAAAAGACAGCGCACTTGTTGTTTCATATGGAAGTTTGATAGTCAAGGCACTGGTGTACTGTCACGCTGGAGCACAATTTTCTCAGACATGAATAAACTGAACCAAATCCAGAGGCAGAGGTCAGAGTCAAAGCTGGCTTCTTTAGCTTACTGGACTCCCCAGTCGCATGAAAACCAAGGCCAATGTTGACTCTATCTTATACTTTCTTAACTGAGATAAAAACTAGATGATGGTCTTGAGCCAAATACTCAAATTTCTGTAATTCTTTGTGTTGTGTTGAAGGTCATTCTCTTGGCTTTCTCTCAGTACAATGCAAACTATCAGTTTGACGTGCTCTGACATTAACATATGGACGACCAAACAACTAAGACACAGATACTCAGATTACAGCACGCACATATGATGTTTGGTTTCAATCTCTACTGTGAATGTCATGACATCACTCCTGACAGAACAAATACATTTTTTCTGCTATTACTGTTAAAATTATTTTGAAAGGTTTATAAATCTCATAAATGCATTCAGACACTGTGTTACTCCAACCATGTAGCTATTCTATATGAGTTTCTGTGTTACAGCTGCTGCATGGTACCAAGACAATAGATTATTTAGGCAACTAAATGCTGGTAAAATGTGCTCTTACAGTATTCTAAGTCCTCTTTTAGTAGTTGCTTCAGAACAACAGCATTCCTTTTAAGTGAGTCTTAAGACTGGCACGGCTTATGAGGAATCTTGATGGCCATCATTAACAAAAACAGATTAATCTGTTCTTTTTCCTCAATGCCAAATGACAATATCTGCCATAAAACATGTTGTGGTCTGTGGATGCCCTTGTTGCTTGTTTGTTACAAGCGCTCGTTTAACACTTTTTTTTTAAAATAAAACTTATATATATATATATATATATATACATATATACATATATATATATATGTGTGTGTGTGTGAGTGTGTGTGTGTGTATATGTGTGTGTGTGTGTATGTGTGTG